>JAQZBX010005679.1:0-55566 GCA_029593785.1 Cabassous unicinctus
AGTAGTTGGTCCTCAACATTGGATAATCAGTGTTTAATGAAATTAAATATACACCCTCAGTGTGGGCTTCTTAGAATAGAAAGTTGTATAAATTGAAGTAAAATGACTAAGTTCACCACATGTCAAAGGTAGAAATGCCTCATTTAAAATGTTCCTAATAGCAAATTGAGTTCCATTTGTCCTCAGAGTACCTGAGGACTTAAGCAGACCACTTCATTCAGCCTGGTTTCTTAATACGTGCTACAATTTGGTGATACAGGAAGGCAACTGGTAATATGGGAAGACAACTGGTAATACGGGGAGACAATTGGTAATATGGGAAGACAACTGGTAGTACGTGAAGACAATTTGGTAATACGCAAAGATAAATGGTAATACGGGATGACAATTGGTAATATGTGAAGACAATCTGGTAATATGTGAAGACAATTGGTAATATGTGAAGACAATTTGGTAATATGTAAAGACAATTGGTAATATGTAAAGACAATTGGTAATATGTAAAGACAATTGGTAATATGTGAAGACAATTCGGTAATATGTGAAGACAATTCGGTAATATGTGAAGATAATTTGGTAATATGTAAAGACAATTGGTAATACGTGAAGACAATTTGGTAATACGTGAAGACAATTTGGTAATATGTGAAGATAATTTGGTAATATGTGAAGATAATTTGGTAATATGTGAAGATAATTTGATAATATGTGAAGATAATTTGATAATATGTGAAAACAATTGGTAGAGTGTGAAGACATTTTGGTAGCGGCTCTCAGGTCAAGAGCTACTGTCACCCAGGGCCAAGGAAAGCACTAGTCCTGTGTGAGCATAGGCTATGGTCCTGAGGACAGGCTCTTGGGGGGACCTTCGCCGCTGACCTTGACGGACTGTTTTGAAGTTGAAGGTCTGGAAGCCACCTGTCAATGCAGAAGAGTCGATGACGTCCACGCCATAGTCACTCTGGCTCCGTCGGTAAAAGGTGACGCCAATGACGAGGACGGCCACGGCCACCACAGCTGCGCCCAAGCCCGAGTACAAAGCAATGTCGCTGGCATTTTCAATGCCTGAAAGAAAGAACAGAAACCTTAAATGACCAACAGGGGCGCAGAGCCAAAGAGCCACCCTGGCATACAGTGTGAAAGGCTACTGGATTTATGGAACTAGTACTCAGAGAAAATGACACATATACTTAATCACAAGTTGTACTCCCTTTCACACAATAATCACGTTTCTAAAATGCCTTGAGTAAATCGAAGGGATGCGAGTCAAATATCTTAATTGCCCTAAAAGAGCTTACCAATTAATAGAATGTTGAAGAGAATCAATTTTGCAAGGAAAATCATATCTTCTAGTAAAAAAAAAAAAAGACAACTCCTTAATTTGCTTATTTGAGTCATATTTACCTGCAAAGTACTGATTTTTATTTGAGGGAGGACATGAGACCCACACACAATGACAGGAGATGGGTGAACAGCCCTGCTCATACATGGCCTGGGCGCATGCATTCGCAGAGAGTGGTCTAGGGCGAGAAGGTAACACAAGGTCTATGAGTTAAGGGAGTGCAGACCAGAGCTCACACACGGGAATGTTAGCATTGGCATGACTCGTTCCATTTGAGAGAACACGGACAACCTCCATTTAGGATTTCCAATCAGTATGAGAGCATTTTTGTTGTTGAGTTAGGCAGGCCCATGGTCCTGGGTATTGATATGTCTACGGTAAATGTTTTCTAGCACCAATTTGCTGCTAGATGCTAATGCTTCTTTGGGGAAGAGCACTGGACTCTGCGAGGGCACATGCTGTTTCTCCCATACCTCTCCTACTCCATCCTATTGAATGCATGGGCAAAGCAAAAATAAAAGCGTTAGTGTGAGTATAGAATTTGGGTGCCTCCCCATCCCCCAAGCAATGCCATTGCTCCTTTCCAACTCTTGTCCTACACGTACATTGGGTATGTTTCATGCCTGATGTGGACTCCGATAGCTACCGCAATTCAGCATAAGAGATTACTCAAGACCACGTAATCCTAAAAGGTGTAATCTTGGAAAGTGTGTGGAAATAGAAGGTGGCAAGTGCTAAACTACATCATGAATCTTCCTACAGATTATGCGGCAAGTACACTTGGTAAGTAATTACGATGTCACCCTGCTTTGGGCTTAGCGGATAAAATAAACCCATCATATATATTTACCTTATAATTGCATGGCACTTACTATGCGTTCACAGCCCCCTAATATGGTACTTATGTTATCAAATGAGGAATACCAACCACACAAGTAAAGTGGATTTATTTTCAACAAAGTTAGTGGACTGTAAAATAAGGTGCTACCAAATTAAAGAGTGAACAAGGAAATCAAGCAGAACCAGTTCAGTAATAGGGCAATAAACGCATAAAAATAATTTGCAAGGGAGAGCGCAACCATCAAAAAGAACAGTAGCTGAAGGGTCAGCGGTTTATCAGAGCAGAACAGCCTGACAGGTATTGGGAAACAGAGAATGATTTAGACTTTAGTTCCAACTTCATGATGGGGCAAATTGGAGCGGGGCAGGGATGGAGGTACTTCACAGGCCCCCTGGAAGCATGGGCATGGGACTGATGCCAACTTCAGGGTTCCGATGCCTGGCCATGTCATGTGGGGGATGAAGAGGGCAACTCTGACTCCATTTAAGGCCCCACCCACCGTCTACTCAGTTTGTCTCAAGCTAAGCTCCTTGGAGAGAAGAGTTATACCCAGAGCAGCGGGAGGACGGTGGACATAACCGATGCATCATACCAGGGTACACAAGCGCTAAGGGCACCATGGGAACCATTTAGCCTTTTTTTGGTTTCCTTTCCAATTCCTTGGGCACTGCTGACTGGTGACACTGTCACCTCCAAAAGGTGCATCTGGGGAGAACACACCTACTTGGCACCTGAGCGCACACACAGAAACAGCCTGACAGTATGCTGAACGCACCTGCTCTGTTGCTGAGTTGGCACAGAGGAGACAAAGTCATCCTTCACTTCGCAGGTACTAAAATAGGAAGGAGCAGGAGGAGGGCCAGGCCAAAATGCCTCTGCTGAAAATGAACATCACTGGACACCATCTGCCCGAGACAAGACCTGCTGAGCTTGCCGTGGCTTCTCTGGATTCCCGTTTTGTCCTCTACGTTCCCACTCTCTTGCTACTTATGTAACCAGAATTCTCCTTCTCCTTCCAAATACAAATCCTGTCTTTAGGAAAGGATCCTACGTATTCCTTCAGACTGAGGTACAAACGTTGGATATGGCTCAACGTTTCCTCTTGCAGGAATATTTGCAGAATCTATTTAACCAAAGTCAAGAGAATGAAATACTAAATTACAGAATTTTAGACAATGAGTAAAGGGTCTTGGGGAGTGGAGGAAGGGTGAAGAAGACCAGGGGGCCTAGGTGGAGAGCACTGAGTCCTCAGAAGGCTCACCCCAACACTCGGTAAGACAGACTGATAAAAAGCTGGGAGTAGGTAGACAGGGGTTCCTAGAGAAAGATAATCAAAGCAGTATTTATTTTACAGGTACGGTCTGTCCTGGGAATTAAAAGGCTCAGGATATAATAATTTCATTAATTCAAGAAGCATTTGTTAAAGCCAGCCAGGTAATGGGAATGAGGATGCACGGCTGAGTGAACATATAACATAGCCTCGGTCATTTCCTGCCTAAAAGTGGTGAAAGACTAGGCAGTGATGAAAGCCTGGAATTCCAGGGGCAGGTGCAGAGGGATTCTCAATAGGCACATGTTTATGTCTCAAGAGATTCAATCAGACATCCTTACCTACAGCTCAAATCCTTCTCAAGTTGGGTCACTGTGCTGCTTATTTCTTCTCTCCTCTATCTACCTGCTTTTACTTTCCCTCCCACCCTCCCTCCCTCTCTCTTTCTATCTCTTTTTTTCCCTCTTCCCTGTCCTTCTCTAATCTTTCTTTCCAGGGAGATAGAGTTTTTGTTTTTCCTTGAAGGATTTCTAAGTGTTTGCACAAGCTGTGGTATATTCTTTCTTCGTGAGTGCTCAGAACCAGCCCCAGAAATACCCAGGTTGAGTTCCGCGTCTCCCACCACAGCTTCGTGGGAGAAGGAACAGAGCTGTGTGTAGTGTGTATGCACACATGTGCCCGCACACATGTGTGCGGGCATACAGGGCACAAACACACATCCAGCCCTTATCAGAAGGATGCTGCAAGCCACTACAGCTCCTTCCCAGGACAGTCACTTCAGCAACATGGTCACATGGCACGGCGGCCCCGGGGCCTGACAGCCTCCTCTATCTCCATTCCTGTGCTAACGCGTCTTTGCTACATTGCTGTACACCCCTAGTCCAGCTGTAATTGATCTACTTGCTAAGCGGACACGTGCCAGGGAAAGGCCCTGTGTGCCGGCCACTGTAATGCCACCCCTCTCACCAACACCCAGGCCCTACCGTCTCTCTCTCCCCATCCATCGGGTGCCAGCCCAAGCTCCTCCTTCTGCAGGGAAGTAACTCTGCCCTGGTTCATTCAGCCAACCCTGCCAACCTTACATCTCCTGAACTCCTACATCACTTACAGTCTCTAGAGCTCCATTTGGAATTATGTTTTTTATTGCTCGTTATCTTCAAAAGCAGTAATCTCTCTACAATGTCCTGCAGGAACTTACGAATAATCATCGTGCACCACTATTTATCAATTGATTTATCAAGCAGTTTGATCGGCCTCAAACTGAAGAGAGACCTATTCAGGGAACCCGTCTTTGGCTGATTTTAGAACCCATGCTGTAGGGACTCTCTTTCTATAAACATTCACATATACAGATGTTTGTTTATACACATCCGCCCCCTCACATACACGTGGTATTGCTGTGTTGTTTCCTGAAAGCGATTTTGAGCAAAAGTGTTGAAGCCCCGTGACTGAGCGGGCGATTCTGCTTTCTGTGGACAGAGGATACTTCTGCTTTCTTAAAGAGAAGCTTTTTTTATCAATGTGCGGCTGATGTCTTCATCCCTATTTCCCTCTATCGGAGCGCCCCAACAGCATCGGGCAAAGCTGGAAAGGATGCAACATGGGAGGGAAAACTGTAGTGTATAATCCACAGGTTAAAACACACACACGCACAGAAAACCGACTGAGAAATCTCTTGTATTGCAAATTAGTCAGAAAGTATAGGGGAATGCGCTCATTGCTGAGAGGGGATGGAATGTCTGCATGCAGAGATGTGGAAGGCAGGACCCAGGAGAGGAGGTGTTTATGGGCTCATTTGGCCTGTGAAGTGACTGTATCGTGCTCTTCAATGCATAAGGGGGGTCCTAAGAGGAGAAGAGGCCCACCGTAGGTGCTCAGTGGCCCTTCCTGTGCAACGAAGCTAGTAACCAATGCCTCCCCATCTCTAACAAGGACTGAAAAGGAGGATATGGCCTTTTATGATGGCAACTGGGAGTCGAGCTAGATATTAAAATGACCTTTTCTACAATGAGGGTTGTTAAAAACCGGACTGTATTTCTGAGGGAGACTGTGAAGTCTTCTTTCAGAAAAGTCTCTAAAAAACTGGCATGACTTTACAACAGTCTGTGGTCATGTTATTTTATTTTATTGGTCAAAACTGGTGAGGAGGACTAAATGACCTTTCAAAGCCCCTTCTAACTTCACAGCTCCAGGAACAGGTATTAACAGGTTTGCTGGCTTTATGAATTATAATCACTCCCGGTCGTTTAGAGTAAGCAATGTCCCCAAACCTAAACAGAAGGGCTGCTAACTTGGTTTTCCTTTCTGTCATTAGCTGCCCCTCCCCATTTAAAGACATATTAATGCCACTAATTAGTGGAAAATTAACCCAGTTCCCAAGTTATGAGCTTAGCTATGTGTCAGATTACAGTCTACTTTCCAGGTTTGGAATATGGTAGCTAGAATTAACAAAAAGGCATAGCAAGTGCTTATCAAAGTGATTGACATTCTGTTTTATCTCTTATTAGATATTGTAGAATGGCCACGGCTCCCAACTTAGGGGAAAAACAAACCAACTTGAATGGGTGTGTATATGAGACAGTGAATTACTAAGGAATATGCATGACAAATACAGAGAGAGGGCTTGGGCAACCCAGACGGAAGACTAAATCGCCAGCTGTGACGCTGGACTCCATGCAAGGCCAAACAGCAGCCATCCCAATAAGCAACCTCAGCACAAGGCAGTGCTGGTGAGACATAACGTCTGTGCCAGAGTATTTAATTGCATGCTGCACACTATGATAAAATATGCTAGAGATTATTGCTAGAGTTGTTTATACTTGCTCTCATCAAGAAGAAAAACTTGTTTAATTCAACACAACAGAATAGCTTGTACCTGGTCAGCCATGGCCGGCAATTTCAATTATGTTTACACTGCTTGGAATCTCATATCCCCTCATCTGATCATGATCTCTGCCTTTCCAATTTCCATACTGGAAAGCCTCATTATAGTTGTTTTATTGTTATAATTAATGATGACAGCCAATTTCTCAGATGGCATTTACCATCTACCAGGCACTGTTCTAGTACTACACATTTACTGGCTCGTTTTAATCCTTCCAACCCCCCTGTAAAAATTGCCCTGTTGAGCTGTGTAAACTGAGGCAGAGAAACGACTTACCTGGCCCAAGGGCTCATGATTGGTAAGGAGTACATTTAGGATTCAATCCTGGGTAGACTGGCTCCGAATCCCTACCTGGCCTGTTAGGCTCCTTTCCTGCCATCGGCCCGGCTGCTTTTTACAAGAGGAACTCTGTAACTGAGCACTGACCCCACGCTCGCTCCTCTGAGAACTACAGATGTCATCCTCATCCTCACAACAAAATCTGTGTCGCTTCCTTCCCTCTCCTCTCTCTCTCCATGCCCGTACCCAGGTTAACTCGCCCCGCTGGAGGAAGTCACGGAGTACACTGACTGATGCCCTGCTACCTCGCCTGGGCTTTCCTTGAAGCTGAGTACTTTTTATGTTCATTTCCTGTGGCCAAGTAACCTCTTTCATCACAACGGCTGTCCTGAACTTTGCTCACTTTCCTCAAACCCCTACTTCTCACCTGCCCCTCCTTATTGTTGAAAACAAATGCAGGCCAGTCTACATGCGCCCTCTCCGCTACAGCTGAAGAGGAGCGCGCCTCTCGCCTTTTTCCTTTCCTTTTCCCTGTTCCCTGAAGAAGTGCTCTGTGTCGGCCAGCTCTGATCCAGTTCTCTCCTGCCTCGGTGGGGACCTGGCCTCATTCATTATTCCCTTTTGGTTTTGTAGCTTCAAACTCTTCCTCCACACCTGAGCTTTGCCCTCTGCCTGCAAATGTAGCCCAGTCTCTCTAATCACGTCTCCCCAAAGCCTTCCCTCGACTTACTCTCTGATGGACTTCTCAGAGATGCAGTCTTCCCTACAGCTATGAATTCTTTGCTCTTTGTTGAAAAGTACTTTAAACAATTTTTAACATTAAACATTTCCTAATACATGTGCTGTAATTCTCCCAACTAGTTAAACCCTTTCCCTGTTGAAATTTAAAAAAAAAAAAGGAATACTTGTGTAAGTTTAGAAAATGTTTTAGAAAACATAAAAAATTACAACATGAAAAGAGAAAGCTTTCCCCTCAACTACTACCCCTTCCCCAAAAGCAACCACTCACGATAGTATCTTGTGATTCCTTTCAGGAAAAAAAAGCACATGCCCTTCATCCTTGTTTTTCCTTTTTCTTTCTGTAACTAAAACCACAAAACTGTATTTTCTTTTCTGCACTTTGTTTTTTTATAAATATCTTGTAGATCTCTCCTTCTCAGAACATAGGGCACTACTTTGTTCCTTTTTACATTTGCGTAGCCCATTGCAAGGCTGCATGCTAATTTTATTTCACTAGTCCTGGATTACTAGATGGTGATTCTTCCCTTAACCCTTTAAAGTCTATCTCTTACCCAAGTAACCGTTACCTCTTGAAGGACATTTGAAGCCAGTGCATCGACACTAATGTTCTTTGTCTTATTCTTTACTAACCCTGCTCTGCAGCCAAGCCTCCTTCTAGAATAACCTGCCCCTTAAATTGGATTCTCCCAAGGCTCCTATCTGCTCCTATTTCTACATACAGGCCTTAAAGTGGAGTTCTTGATCGTTTTAACTTTTTCTATTCTCATTTAATTGGATAATCACACACACTGCCAAAGAACTGTGGTTTTGTCCACATTTTTAACAAATACCCTGGGTTATTCTGATACTGAAAAACATATTGACCTATCACCGATTTACTGAGGTCGAGGTTAGCTTGAGATATTTAATGAACAAAATTCCATCATGGCCATTAAGAGCAGTGTCAAAGATAGAACTGAAAATGGTGGTAAGAAAAGGCTTATGATGAAATAAAAATTAGATAATAAAAATTTGAAAGTGAAAGAAAATGACAAATGTGTGTGTGTGTGTATATATATGAATTGATTCACAGTAGGAATGATTCTGAAGGACAAAGTAAGTCATACAATTTGTGGAAAGTGCTGTATTTATGTAATTGAAAATAATCAGCAGGAGATATGGAAAAATGACACAATAGGAAAAAAGTGTTTTGCAAGGTGGCTAGAAGATCAGGATCAGTGCCAATAGCCTAATGTTAAATTAGGAGAGCTGAGAAGTCTGTTGAAATTTAAAAGTATGGCCCAAAGATAAGGTCTAAGATCCTATTTAAGTCGACACAGCCTGAAAGAGAAGGTCCAATAGCCAGTGCAGTCCCATATCCTCTGAGGAGCTCCCTAACTTGGTGAAGATGATAAAGGATAGGGATTTCCAGGCTCAACATGATTCCACTATGGGTGACGCCAGTGTAATTTGGGAAAAGATGCAAAAAGGAATGCATGTTAGTGAGGAGAGGAAGAACATAATTAGTTTTCAGAATTCAAGCACACATTCAGACCATTCTTTGGTGGAAATGATTCCGGAAGCATACCTTTCGTCTTTTAACCTAGTGCCTGTCACCGAGTAGATGATTATTGATTGTTTCCTCACCTTATTTCTCAAGCCACTTTTATTCGTCTATCTCGTATTGAAGTTGTGGGGAAGAAATATTTATTATTTTCCCTTCACATCTCACTGGGCCCACACTAGGGCTTTGTTCAGAATAGCTGTGCAATAAATATCTACTACGTGAATGAGTAAAAATGAATATATAGCAGAAAAACCCTTAATTTTCTCCTTAAAAATAAAGGAGTTGGCAGGAAGACATAAAACCGTAATTCAGCAGATATTTACTGAATGCTTTGTGCATGCCGTGCACAGTGGTAAATGGTATAGGTATAGAGATGAACAGCACTGTGGACTGTACTCAAGGTAGCATGGGCTGTGTCTACCAGATGGAGGACCCGACCAGGGCCAGGCAATGAAAACAAAGTGTGGAAGTGGAATGGGTTGATACCAGGGCAAATTACAGGGACAACTAACCCAGACGTATGGGTGGGGTGAGGGGGAGAGGTTTGATGGCATTACTGAAGAAGTGATATCTAAGTTGAAATCCGAAGAAAAATAAATTAAAATGGTTAAGGGTTAACTGGAGGGAAGGAGTTTTTAGGTAGAAGTAACAGATCCTATAAGGCACTATATGCCAAAATGGGAATGGGGTATTCAGAGAATAAGGAGCTTGTTTGGCTGAAGAACATAGTAACTGGTGGGAGGGCAGGAAAAGGGACTATCTACTGATTAAGCTGATTAAGAGAAGCTGATATGATTAAGAAAAGTAAGCTGGAAACTATTTATAAATGAAGTGTTTTGCATTTCATCTTAAGAACAACAGTGATCTATCGAGGTTTACAGAGGAAGGTGCTATGAAAAGAATTATGCTTTAGAAAGATCAAATAAAATGGTGTAGGGCAAGATTAGATACAGGAGGGCAACTGAAGAAGTCGTGCTTAGGAATGGTGATGGTGTGAATTTTCCAACTTTTCTCCTAGACACCATTTTCTTTCCTTTTGGTTTCTCTCTTACTGCACTGCTGTTACTTTTCAGCTGCCCTCTGTAGTGCCTTCTGACCTTCTCTACATCTAAATGATGAGATCTTCCAGGGCTCAGTCCTCAGGTCTCGTCTCTTCTCTACAGGCACTCATTATCTCATGATCTCATCCCACCTAATGGTTTTAAATATCATCTGGACACTGACAAGGCCCAAATTTATGTCACCAGCCAGGCCACTCTCATGACCTCCAGACTCATATATCCAAGTTTCTACTGAACCTCTCCATTTATGTGTTTAATAGGTGCCTCAAACATAGCATTTATAACACAGAACACCTGATTGTCCCTCCAGAGTTACTACGCCAAGTCTTCTCCCTATCGGTAACGGCAACCTTAGCCTTCTAGTTGCGTGGCCAAAGTTCGGAGTCATCGATAACACTTTTATTTATTTCATATTTGATATCCAATCTAGCAGCAAATCCTCTGGACTCTGCCTTCCAATACCTTAAAAAGATATCCAGGCTGTGACCCGTTTTCATTGCAATCAACACAGCTCAAGTCACGATCTTTTTGCACCTCGATTATTGTACTAGGCTCCTAACGGGCCTCCATGCTTCTGCTCTGGCTTCCTACAAGTTTACCCTCAGCACGCAGTTGGAACTTAGCATTGAAAACATTAAGTCATGTTACTCTGTATAAAAACGCTCAACGGCTTCCCATCTGGCTCAGAGTAAAGATCAGCATCCTCACAGTGGCCCGTAACCTACTTCAGGGTTTGCCCCTGCTCCAGTACTTCTCTGGCCTTCTCTCTCAGCACTCTTCCCTTGGCCACTCTGTTCCAGCCAGCCTGGCCCCTTTGCTGTTCCCCAAATGAGCTCTCACCGCATCGCTTTCACAACCTGCTGCTCCTTCTGCCTGGAAAGCTCTCCCTCCAGATATGCAGAGTGTTTATTTTCTCGCTTTGTTTCAAGTCTCTTCTCAAATGTAATTTTATTATAGAGCCCATCTCTGAACACCTTACATGAAATAGCGGCATTCCCTCCAGCCCTGCCTAAGGCGCCCCCACCTTCCTTTAGTTTTTCCCTCCAGAGCTTTTATCACCACCTTTATGGCAATTAGCATTATTTATCTTCAGTTTTGGTAGTTTTTTTTCCTAACTCTCCCCACTTAAATTGTGAGTTTCATAGAAGCAAGAACTCTGTTTTGCTCATGCTGATTCTCTACCACCCAGTCCATCTCCTGGCACATGGCAGGCCCTCAGTTAATAGCTATTGAATGAATAGAGGTACGGACTTGGGTAGAGTGGAAATGGAGAAACATTGATGAACTTGAGATCGATTTAAGTGGTAGAATAGTCATATATTGATGATTTACTGGATGTTGAGCAGGAGAAGGGAGCTGAAAGAGAGGGGTCAGGGAGACTGTCCAGGTTTCTGATCTCGATGCCTAAATTGATGGTATATAATTCACTAAAATAGAGAATATGGGAGGACACCTGGACGGGGACAAAGAGGGAAGGATAGATTCAATTTTGAAGAAGCTGAGATTACGTTTTCTGGGAAATATTCCAGTGGGGATATTCTGGAGGTAGCTGACCTACACAACTATTCATTGGATTCCTGCTTGGCACTCAGCTCTGTTAGGTAAAAACAACTATATGGAAAAGAGATGGAGAGAGAATATGTGCTGCTGAGTTATATTCTAGAGGGAAGGTAAACCCTTTTCATTCCTAAGGTGGATTTGCTGACCCAGCCACTCCTCGGGAGCTCACAGCCTTTCTGAAAGCTTCGTTCCCATACCTCCAAGGAGTCTCATTGTCTGAACGCAACCATTTTTTCAGTCTGACTCTGGGGGTGCGTGTTTGCCATTCAGAACCTACTATATTTTACTGAACCTTCTGACATTGTTACACAACATTTATTGAAAGCACATTTGATGGTAATGAAGTTTCTATTAACTATGATTAAATCTCATAAAGCACCTGAAGATAATTTAAGATGTGCAGAAGCAGAAAATGAAACATTCGGTTTAGTACATTAGGAAACGTAATTGATTAAATTATCTCATTTACAATAAGTGCTTTCGTGAGCTATGCAGTGCACATATTTTCCCCAGTTTGTCATTATGATTTGCCAACAGATATCTTAAGACTTTGCCTCCTCCTTATACCTCCCTGCAACTCAAAACTGGGCTCCTCTGCCCCCCTGCTCGCAGAGGACTGCGCGTGAGGTTCTGAGTGATGTTTTCTCTCCACCAGGCCTTGTGGAGGCTCATGTGCACAGCTATATATAGGAACAGGTTGTTTCTCAATTATCTTCATAATTGACTTTGATTTTGCATCAGCGATGATTCATGTAGTCTTAAACTAAAGCCCCTTTTCCACTGAACCACCGCCGCCTGAATTTGTATAATGCACTCCTAACCATGCAGCCTACAGAACCCCGATTGGATTCCCCTGGGAGCCTTTTGCAATCACATTGAATCTGGTAAGGTTTTATTTTTAGGAAATCACAAATTAAAACAGTTTAAGCGACTCCGTCGCAGTACTCAGGGGCGGGAACCCCAAGCAAGAACTAATTCGGCCGTCCCCGGGGACCAGAAAGAGCTACTGTGGGGTTTATGGCTGGAAGTACAGATGTCACCAAATTAGAATGGCACAGGACTCACAAACTAAGCATGAAATTAATTTTAAAAACACACACATACATTTCTAAATAACTCTCACGACGGCCGCCGCGGGGGTCTCCGTACTCTCGCTTGTGCTGCCCATCAAAACCAGCAGATGGCATGTAGACTATGGCCAGAAGGAAGCTATGAGTCCACTGACTTAGCTGTCACCCTGAGGTGACACAGGCACAGGCCAAATATTCAGGAATGTTGCTTTCTTTCTCTGCGCAATGTGAACAGACATGTACCCCGATTTCCCCCACTCCCAACCTTCTCACGAGGTCCTAATCAAACAAGCATGTTATCAGAGGGCCACTAAGGACCAGTGATTCCTCTATGGGCAGCAGACAGCAGGGAAAGGACGTGAAGGTTTGTTTCTGTTCTTTTCCTAAGTTCTCACGCTCTGAAAGGAATGGCATCCTGGTATCTATAGCCTGTCTGAAGCAACGTAATCAGGTCTGGACAGAATGGCTTTACTGGATCTTTCTGCCCTGTCTCCTGACCCCTCTGCTGAGGCACCTGATTGCCGTCTAACCTCACAGGATCTTAATACTTGCAAAGGAGTTAGCTTATGAAACTGTGAACTCTCCTGAGCTATCTGAATCTTATTAATCTAGGGTTTAAAAGATGAAATGTCACTCATTGTCTCCTAGAATGAGAGATGCTGGACAGGGACAGCTTCTGCCAGCTTTATGAACCACACCAGGCAGCTGTCTAACACTCCCACTGGTATGAGCTGTACTGCTGATCCCCTTAGAGCTCACGGTTTCCCTAGGAGGTTTTCCCTATGTCTGGGTGCATGAGAATCACCTGGGAAAAACAGTAGCCTGTAGATTCCCAGAAGCTCCCTGTTTATCAGGGATTCTAATTCATTTGTTCTGTTTGGAGGTGGGGCATATTTAACAAGCCCCTACCGCACCCCAAGATTCAGATGCATGTGGTCTGTGAACCATCTTTTGAGAAACATTTTTTCGGAGACAGTAGTTTGCAACCTGGGCTGCACATGGAATCACCTAAAGGAACTTTTAAAAAAGGAGTTTCCTATGTGCTAAGTCCCCCAAATTCTGATGTCGTTGGTCTAGGGCAGAGCCTGGGAGACGGGGTTTCTAAAAGGTCTCAGGGTCACTCTGAAGTGCAGCCGAGGCTGAGAAGCAGAGGGTCAAATGTCAAGCTGCCCAGGATGTGGGCAGAAACAGCAAATCCCTGTAGAGGGAGCTCCCATCGGCACTGACACCCAAATTCTCAGTTCATAGCTCTGTCACTGTGGAACACTGGGTCCTCATCTACCCAGTTGCCATGGATTCTGCGGGAGGTTAAGATTCCCCATCGGCGTCCTCAGCCTCCTCAAATCTCCCCACTCAAATCCCCCTCCCCCACAGAGAGGCCTGTAGTCAGGGTTTTGCAGAAAGCTGCTCTCATGAAAGCGTGTACTGAGAAATATTTATTAATTTAAATGCTATAAATCCTCTCAGATATAAGAATCTGGGTATTTGCGAAGAAATGGACTTGTAGACAGAAAGAATCAAGAGGCGAGATTTACTCTGAGGGAGGAGAGGAGTGTGCATATTTCTTTTCAATTTAAACTCTCTGATATGTGACTCCAAACTCACTGAGGAGATGCCCAGAGAGCCCTGGATGTTTCCTAGGAGCTCCAGCTCTGTTCGGCTCCTAAACACAGCAGTAAGGCAGCAAATATGAGAATAAATTATATTCACAAGAGGAAAAATAACTTACTTTGGGGTTTTATTTCATGAAGAGGTTTTTTATCTAAAAGAAAGAAAGAGAAAAAGAAAGTTGCATTTAATAAATTTACATGGAGCAGATGTATTTTCTATATCACTTTACGTCTAACTCTAGAAGTGAAGCACTCTTCACTTTTTGCAGACAATATGGATTATGTCATCCATGTTTTTTTTCCACTCTAATTTTTATATTTTTCCCTTTCCAAATCTTTTTCTCGGATGATTGCCTCATTCCTTTCCTATTTTCCCCCAGGTTCACTACAGTTTCTCTCTGTTGCATTTACTAGATTCTTTATCAGCATGATGAGTCCAGTGAGCTTGTAGCATATCCCTTTTTACATTCAGCTGTATTAAAAGACTGCTCGGGTAAGGGATGCCATCTTGCTATACACGATGATGGAAAAATGAACCAGTGAATAAATATTTAAAGGAACCCTGCAGTGGTTTGCAATAATCATGGCCTGGATCAAAAGTTCCAGGCTCTGCCTGCTTATCTATCCTTGTTGGGTGTGGGTGTGGTAGTGTGAGCATGGTGGAGTTTGGATTTTAAGGAAGCATTCTCTGTGGATGTAAATATCAATTGAAAGGAAGCTAGAGAATAGTCGAGGGAATGTATAACAGTGATCTGGGTGGTGGATGAAGATTGTGGTTAATAGGATAAACACAAGAATGTACTTTTACAAAGTGTTAAGACCATGGTGATACATGGGAAAATTACAACTAATGTAACTTATGGATGATAGTTAACAGTAAATATTGCAATATTTTTGCAGCAATGGCAAAGAAGATATCTCAATTCTAAGGGACAACAATGCGGGGTATAAGGGGTATGGGATTTTCCCTTCTGGAATAATGAAAACATTCTAAAATTGACTGAGGTGATGACGGCACAACTCTGTGATGAAAATGAGAGCCACTGAGTGCACACTTTGAATGAATTGTACAAAGCACGGCACCGTATAACGCAGGGAATCCAGTGGTGGAAGATGGACTGTGATTAACCGAACAAATAGAAGTTCTCTCACAAACTATAACAAATGTATAATACTAGTTCAAGGTGTTAATAATTGGGTGGATCGGGGGAAAATGCCTCAAATGTAAGATATGGGCTGTAGTTAGTAGTAATATTTTGACGATGCTCTTTCATAGTTTGTAACAAATGTTTCGCAACAATGCAAGTGTCGTGGTAGGGAGATGTATGGGAGCCCTGTATAACATGCATGTTTGTTTTGTAAGTTCACAACTTTACTATACACTTATGCATGTTCATGTATGAATGATATACTTCAAGGAAATTTTATGTGAAAAAAAGAAAGTACTCTCTTTTGTTTCACATCTCCATTATCTATTAAAATCTGTACCAGTTCTCT
The DNA here is from genome assembly GCA_029593785.1 of Cabassous unicinctus. Lineage (NCBI taxonomy): Eukaryota > Metazoa > Chordata > Mammalia > Cingulata > Chlamyphoridae > Cabassous > Cabassous unicinctus. The sequence goes on from JAQZBX010005679.1 coordinate 15,702, forward strand.
CAGTGGAAAAGGCAACATTTTATACTCGTGGTTTTTAGCAGTGGGCAGATCGGATGAGGTGGGTAAAGAGAAAAGACATTCAGCTTTATACTTAAGTGAGACCACAGGAGCCCCAGCTGAGGCGAGATACTGTTCTCAGCTCTCTCCACCGCCCTCCATTCACCATCTCCTTCCTCATCTACATTCACGAAGTAATCTAACTTTGCAGACCACATTGAGACTTGGCACCTCTGGCTAATTTTCTGTTTTATACCACAGTCTCTCCACTCATGCCCCCTGGCCCTGGCCCCTTCCTAGGGCAACACACCCACACCACAGTGCAGAAACCTGGGAAGACCACAACCCAGGCACCCTGTCAAAATTCCAGAGGCTTGGCATGGTGGCTCATCCTTCTTATTATTAGTCCTTTCCACAGTTTCCATGGAATACTGTCAGACGACAAAGAGTGAGGATGTTGCAGATCATGCACAGAACAGCACAAGGGTAGGGAGACCCTGAAAGGTCACCTTCGACAGTCCTCTTCCTCCGTGTGCCCGAAGGCAAGCCAAGTGCGGAGACACTGCCATCTTGGATCATGTCTTTAACGGAATCAAATCTAGCACAGCACACATTTGAGAACTTAAATATGATCTGATTGACTGCACCGTAACCCTTCCCAGGCAGATACTGCAATATGGAGAGTCCTCTGTGGGACATCTCTTCCCTTAAACTACTCTTGCATTTAGGACTGACTTTGACAGAAAGCCCTTGTGACATACCAATGCAATGTGCTTTAAATACAACTCTTGAATATTTTGCAGTCTGATTTGCTGTGGAAGAAGCTTTTAAAAGTTGTATGTAAATCACATTCTTGCAAATAAGCCTTTTTTTTTTTTTTTTTTTTAAATCTTAGGGGAAAGTTAGCTGGTACAGTGTAATTTTTGGCAAATATTTCTTTACAATGAAAAATCCTCATAAAACTTAATAACTTGTTCCAGTTGCTGTGACCATATTTGGATTTTTACAAAGTCACATATCTTAGAGGACACTTTGCATTCTCTTTAATGCCCAGATTCAAAGCCAATAGTTTTCCTGAGAGCAGGTGGTACCTCCCAAAGTCCAGATGCTAGTGCACTAAGAATTAGAATAAAATGACTTTGCTGGTTTTACCCTAACCTCGGTTTCTGCTCATTGCATGGTATCTGAAAGAGTCTGGCACAGGCTCAGCAATGCTGGCAGGCCAAGGCTAAGATGTCGGAAAGTGATGCATTGCTGGAACTACACAAGGAGACATGCAGAACATCTGTTTAGAACTCTGGCTGAGCTTAACACTATTTTTTTCTTTCTAAACAACAGGAATGAAGATTATGCTGGGTAGCAAAATGGAACTCCATTAAAAACAGGTGAGATACAGAACTACTGTCCGGAAAAATTAATCTAAAGAGGCCATGAAAAAAAATGGGGTGGTAGAGTTCTGCTGGGGATATTTCTGAAGGAGAAACAGAGCTGAGGGTGAAAAGCCCAGGGCCAATGTCCCAAGAGCAGAGAACTCAAAATGAGGGCTCATGGAGCAGGGGAGCGGGGCACTTCCCCCCTGACCCAGTGGACACTGAAACATTACTGCACACTCTCAGGGTCAGAAATGGATTTAAACCTTGAATTGTTCACGTTCTACCTTGTGACTTCAGTATTCTCAACTGTAAAATGGGAATATTAGTGCATGTTGGTACTGAATGTTAAGTGATCAATGTAAAGTTGCCAGCACAGGGCTGGTATATGTTTGGCATCAAGAAGTGGTAGTAAAATAATATAATTTCAATATGTGACGGTCATAATCGGCATCATCATTCCCTGTAGACAAGTCACAATCCCAAAGCAGAAATTTGTGTGACTCCTCAGGGGTACTTGAATGGAGGGTAGTGGACTTGTCTCCACTCCTGGCTCTGCCATCGTGAGACTGTGGGCTGGTCAAGATTTGTTTCCCGTTATATAAAAAGAGGGTAGACCCCTGCAGGCCCTCCGGCTTTAGCCTTCTGTAAATCTGTGGAATAACGACCAAAGACAGTCCATACATACCATTCAAAATGAGCCCCTAAAACAGGGTAAAAATTAAGGCCACTGCTCCACTGTGGGCTTTGTTACTATGCCCAGCGCGTCTTGCGTATCAATATGCATCCTCTTATGGAAAAGGCAGGGAGCTTCTGGTACCCAAGTGATCTTTAGTCTCCCGACAGCAGCATTAAAATTGGGTTCTGCTATATTTTGTGAGATACACCCCCATGGCTACCCACTGATGGCATTATCTTTTGTAGGAAATCCCGCCATCTCCCATTTCACGATCTTTTATTCTGTTTGCATAAACATGTTCTCACAAGGTTCAGGGCCGTATGTCCACTTGGCCTTGGTCCACCAAGTTCTCTGTGCTTGAATTTTCCGTCTCTCCAAAGGCCACGCTCAAATGACCCCTTAATAAATTAATCCATTAGGGCTGTGGTTCTCCATGTTGGCAGCACATTAGAATCACCCGGGGAGCTTAAAAAACTACCCATGGCTGGGCCCCACTCCAAAGAAGCCTGATTAATTGGGGTTTGTGTTGTGATTACAGAGGGCATACCACTTCCTGGCAACATCTCTGGAGACTCTCTCTGGTCAACTTGAGTTAGTCTCTGCCTCCTAAAGAGGCCTTGGGGTAGCTATGGCATACAGATGGGCTCAGTCGAAGGAATATAATTTGGAGCTGGGGCAAGTTTGGGAGGATCACAACAGTTTTCCTGAGTCTAACTTGTGCACGGAGAGGTACCATCAGAGTAAAATGGGAATTGATGATAAGTAATTACAATTCATTCTTGTAATCATATTGCATATTTACAAGTGAAAGATGCAAGTGTTTTTTTTTAAATTTTATGTCAATAGTGTTTTAAACTGCCATGCTTTCTTTGAAAATCATTTATTATTTACACAGCTACTGTGCAGTTATTGTATCCAAAAACAAAACAAAACAAAAAAAAACCAGACAAGTATAGAGGAAAAGAACATAATTCTACCACTAAGAGAAAATCACTGTTAACGTAGAATTATATACATAAATAAAGTTTAGACTTTTTTCCCCTATGATTAGATAAGATTCTCTATACTTGTATGCTTATACATATATACTAGCACAAAACCACATGGAATATGTAATAATTGATCATTTTTATCTACAGAAGTGCGGAACTTTTATATATCGCTCTACAATCTGCTTTTGTCAATTAAGACTGAAATGCAAATATTGCTTTGTGTCTCTGTGTGTGTTTGTATGGGGAAGGTTAAAGATGTATGTGAGATTTAGTAGATAGATGATAGAAAGAAAAGAGATAAGAGAACAATCTCCCTTTTTATTTTTGGTGGTGATTCATTTCTTTTCTACCCCTTCTTTAATTCTGGCTTTCTTTGTTATCTGCGAAATTCCCAAAGCATTTCCATGGAATCCATTGTTCTTAGGAGCTGTTTATAGCTGTACCCCTACCCACCCACCCACCCACATCCAACCTTATCCTTTCTCTACCAGGGAGCGAATGCGCCCAGCTGCCTCTAGCCCACATCCTGGGAACTGAGAGGGCAGACCTGAGGAAGGGCAGCACCTGTGGGCAGGTAAGTTCAATCTGCAACCCACAGAATGGGGCAAGGGTGCTGCTCCTCAAGAGCTTTTGGTTTCATGTGAAATCTGCTCCCATCTGTTTTGCAATACTGCACAGGTATGTTTGATACTGGAGTCTGTTGCTCTTGGGATTCAGGTATGTGCATTATATGTAGACAACAGCCCACTGTGCCAGTAAGCCCAGGCCGCAGGTCTCTCGTTAACGTGTACCCTTCTTTGATTTTACTAAACCAGTCTTCTCCCACATTTTTACCTCTAAAGACTGTATTTCCTTCTTCACAAAGTTTATGCTTTTAAACCCTCCTCTAAAAAAAAAAAAAAAAGATTATCTTTTATTTTACCCTCCACATTCTTTGAAATCTTAAATTATTTAAGAGTTGATTCTGAAGTCTGAGGAATAGTCAATCTTCTTTTCTGTTCATTCTTCAGCTGTTTTCTTGTTCAAGAATCGACCATGATTCCACACGGCCTCCGAGTCATGGCCAACGGCTCTGCCTACCTTGGTGGACTTTAACTGGTCCCACCACACCTAATCTTAGTCCCTGCTCTACCCCCACGGAAATCCAATGCACTAGTCAGATAAACCTATTAATTCTCTAGGCTCACTTGGGGCTTTTGCCTCTCCTTTGGATGTCCTCTTACTTCCAAACCACTGATATAAAAATGTCCTGCCTTCAAGGCACATATCAGTTTTTGATTCCTTCATGAAATCTTTGGTCATTACTCTGTTCACAGGGATCTCTCCCTTTCCGGGACAATTTATCTTACTTATAGTCACTGAAATACAACGTGGAACTTTTTGCAAAAATTAATTATTTCATAAGTGTTAATTTGATTTATTTTATACTTTTGTAATTGCTTTCAGTTATGGGTCCTTAACGTGTAAATCATATTTAAACGATTGGTTCATGAATAACTGGCACTGCTACCAGAGGATCAGAGCAAGAAAAATGGAGGGGGGGAGAGATGAAATTAAAAATTATTTGCTTGATTATTTGCTAACTGATTGGAAGAAAAGAAATTGAGGTTATTGATTATCAGTATGTTTCATTTATTCATGCTCTCCCGTTCCCCCGTTACTAGAAATAATTAGGAGCTGATGTTATGCCCTCTGAATGCTAGCCAAGGCTGCAGGAAATCCCAGGACCTGGCAGATCTGCTTTGGATTAGCACTGGAAGATAATTAGAAAAACACAAGGCCTGCTCTGCATTGGCAACCTCCCCGTGCTTCAATATGTCAGGCAGACACTGAAGATGACAAGTGGGGCTTCTAGTCTCTGCTGGGTGTTAAAATGGAAAGTTCATTTAGGCAATAGAATGTGTCAAAGCACAACTGCTCACTCTTGAATACATTCTAGAATAGTTCTGGTATCAAAAACTGAAAAACCCAAAGTGCATAAAACACAACACCTCTCTAGTTTTCACTGTTTTCAAATTTCCTCCTTGTATTTTTCTTTCCAGTACATTTTTAAAGATCCTGATGAGAAATGACTCTTGAGAGATCATCTTTATCTCACATGTTACTGGGTAGTTCAATTCTTGCTTGTTCACCACCCTCCACCCACCCTGCTTTCCAGCCTGTAGAGACCTCACAAGATCTATGACCCCCTTTTAAAATGTGATCTGAGCTAGTCCACGGGGACAAGTGCAGAGAATATGAAGTTTTAGAGATTCTTCTCAGGGTTCTCCAGCTGGTAATATCTGTTAGAGAAATCATTGGTCTCCCCAGTGATATCTGGGTAACTAGTGGAATTCCAGGGCTGAATGGCAAAAACACCCACCTGAATAAAAATTCATAAGGTCGAAGATGCACATTAGTAAATGAAAAACAGCTCTATCGACATCTTCCCGATAAGAATAGCTCAGGATCCCATCATGTTAATTAGGTAAAGACAGAAGGGTCCCACTACACCAGACGGCTCTGGATGTCACTTCTGATGACAATGGCTTTCCAGAATTGCCCCTTAGCCAAAGAACACGATTAGTGTGCATTTAGTGCGATATATAGTCTTCCCCTTTTGTTTTCTTTCAGGTTTGGGGGTCTCTTTAGGAAGGCCCTGTACTGAGTTTCCAAACTCAGCCCAATGCGTCCGTAATAACCATGTTCACAAGGGACATTTGCATATTTTATTTGTGAGCTGAAGCATTGAAATCTAGAGATTTCATACCATTTTTGGTATGCTATTCTATCCATTCCTGCTGAATTCTGCATGTGTGTTTTTGTGATATAGAGAGCAAAAAAATGCTCAAGCCAGTGCAAACACTTTAAAGCACCTGTCTACAAGAAGTTTCTTATCAGAGATTGACCTCAAAATGATAAATGCAATGTTTCCGACTCTGCTCCAAGGAAAGATGCATATTAAAATCCCTTCTTGAGCCTATGCAGTTTTGATTCCATACCTTCCATTCCACAATAGAACCATATATTAAAAACTGAACAGTAGTGTCCACCATCTATAATTCAAGCTAAAGGGAATCAACTGTTGGTTAATGTTATGATGATCACATACTTCAAGCAGGAGTAATACTCAAATTATCTGAAACCTGGGGTGACACAGATATCCTATCAGTGTAAATGCCAGCCATGGGGTAGACCATGGTGGCTTCTGCTGTGTCAATAGTTGTCTCTTTAGTTGCTGGGTCACAGGGAGGTCTGGTTATGGAATGAATCGTGGGATTAGGATTTGGGAAGGTGGTTGTTATAATGAAAAGTGAAGCAAATATGTCAATGTTTTAACAACTGGTCTATACAAGCTATCAGTCCTGCCTTAAGCAAAAAGATGTTTAAAGAGAAATTATGAATTGAGGACCCATGGCTTCTAATTTTTTAAGCTGTATCAACCCTTGCTAGCTACACGTATACGTATCATTAAATTCTAAGCTACTTGTGTGTGGCGTCTATGTCTGGTTCACCTATATTCCCAGTACCTGGAACAGTGAATGGGATATAATAGGTGCTCAATAAATATTGGCTGAATGAGCGTGGCTAAGCCTTGTATGCAACTTCAATTATGAGCATTTCAAAGCCAAGGTCCGTAAATTGAATCACTTTTGATGAAATGATTGGAGGAGAATGCTAAAGAGACCTGGTTTGATGACTGAGTCCTTATGTGATGCTGGCAGCCTATTTTGTTGGGGTAGGGCATGAGTTACCTTTGCTTCCTATCTAAAAGTTGCCCCTCTCACTCTGGGTAATAATTACTCAAATGGTTGATTTTAGGTATAATTGGATTAGAATAAATTTCTTCTCAAAACTGGTTAATAAGCAGATGAACCCAAAACACTGACGTGCCAGTGGTGTCATTTTCATATATATATAATATACCTCACATATATATTTAAGATATAAAATTGTAATGATTTCAAGTTTTAAAGCTGGGATGAAACTTAGAGATCATCTTGCCCCAAAACCTCATTTTATAGATGGGACACAAGGCACAGGATCGTGAGAGATTTGCCCAAGGTCATGTGCTAAAATATCTGAACTAGGACCTCAGACTCCTGACTCAATACCCCATGATCTCTCCCTAATGATCATGGCAATACTGTATTCCACTGAACATGTACGTTGTCCTATACCAAACATATATATACCAGGCCAGGTCTTATAATACTGATACTTACTCTGGAGAAAAGAGAAGGCCAGGGTTAATGGAGTTAATGATAATGTCTATCGACGGTGTTAATACCATCTTCATTTACATATCACCTTTCTCAGTGACCTTGAAGAGACACGTGTATTTAAGTCGTAATTTAAGGAGAAAAGGTAGAATCAAAACAAAAAGGTTTCCTCTATCTCTATTAATTCACTTTGTTCAGCACACCCCAGAGGCTGCTGAATTCTTTACGGGAGTAGATTACTCGGTTTTAAATCACTTCCCTGATTGGGCTCTTGCCATTTCTTTTATAGCCAGACGACTCTATGATCTCAGACATTAAATCTTTCTTTAGTACAGAATAATATTTCTTACCCAGGGTTTTGTACTGTTGAATCCTGATTAAATAAACTCCAAATGTAGAATTTGGGATCCACAGAACTGATAAAATGGGAGATTGTCTTATCTGACTAGATAGCCTGAGTTGGGTTTTTTTTGTTTTTTTTTTAATTATACAACAATCTTTATTCTAGCTCCATGCTTACCAAGCAACACACTGGTTTTAGGTTCTTTTCCCATGGGCCCTGAAACCAGAGAGAATCACTGGCTGGAGGATCCAATGGATTTGATTCTCTTGGGAATTATATTTCTCATTTAAAAATTATAACAGTTGCTTTTGGTCTTGTGAGCTTTATTACTGTGATATGCTGTTTTTTGTTTTTTATTTTTTTAAAGATACTTAGATTACATACATGTTACATAAAAAAATATAGGGGATCCCCATATACCCCACTCCCCACACCTCCCACATTTTCCCACATTAACAACATCCTTCATTAGTGTGGTACAGTCATTGCAATTGATGAACACATTTTGGAGCGTTGCCACTAAGCGTAGTTTATACTCTCTTCCACCCCGTTCTGTAGGTTATAGCAGTCTGAATATTGAAAGCTTCCAGATTAGAGGGGATGCCTTGGATGTCACCAGTTACTGACAGCTAAACCTATTCACCATTTGAAAAAACCGAAAGAAAAATTAGCTAAGATTGCTAAAATTTGGAATCTGGGAATGTGGAATAAGGGAAATACCAGACATGTAACAAATTTCATTGTTCCAGAATGGTTGGCAGCAGCAGGATAATCCTGGGATCTGCAGATTGCTATAGGATTTATTCCAGCACACAGAGTAGTCGTGAGTATTCTTTCTCCAATGAGAAAGGAATTCTGAGTTTGTGCTGACAAATTAGGACTTCCTTTATAAAAACATTTTCTGTAAGGTTGTTAGAGCATGTGTATTTCCCAACATGAGGGAAACCTGTATATGCCCCTCTCAGTATTGAAAGGACTGATTTTCTCACTCGCAGATCATTCAGGTTTCTTGATTTTTCTTCTTTCCCTCTCTTGGGCCTTCCCTCTGAGTTGTTTTTAACTCCATGCTTAGAATCACAGAATTTCAGAGCCGGATGGGACCTTAGAGATCACCTTGTCTGTCTTTTCCTCAGGACCAAATCCTAGTTGTTGGACAAAGGAAGGTTGGAAAATTTAGAGCTGTTCATTCAGCTACTTATCAGAAATTCCGGGAAAGGATATTGAAACTCTTATGTCACATGAAGTTGAAAAATCTTTGTGAATTTTTAGGGTCCTACTAAACTCTATTTTTCTACAACTGACTGTGTGTCTCAAATTACTGCTAAGAATTGGTTTGTATAAAGAACATAATTTGTGTCTATTGTAGACTTTAACGACAAGTAGAATTTCTTTCATTAGAAACACTTAATCTGATGTATTAGGAAATTTATTAGGAAAAGATCTAAACTTTCACATTGTCAAAACTTTTACGTAACTTGGAAAGCCTACTTTTTCTACCTCAAGGATCCCTTTAATTGAACACACACACACACACAAAACATGTACACTAGTTATTATTTACACAAATGGAGTGCTTACTATAGATGCTAAGTGCTTTAATGGGTTAGCTCATCTCTCCCTTAAAAGGAACTCTTTATAATAGATTCTATTAAAATTTTTATTTTATATAGAGAGAATATTTAGGCTTAGAGAAGTTAAGAGCCTTGCATGCTCATAGCATGGCAATCAGAATTGAAACTCAAGAAACTGAGTAAGATTCCAGAGCCTCTGACCCCAGAGCTCTGATTCTTAAACCTGTCCTATACCTATAGGATGAGGGTGGTTCGAGTACAGTGGTCAATTCCATCCATTTCTCCCAAATGTAGGTTCAGGTCCACTTCCAATCTTTCAAAAACAATATCAAGATATAATTGGCTTCAACTCAGAATCACAGAGGACCATCGTTGTCTCTGAATGCCAAATCTACCCAGGCCCATCCTGGGCTGGCATCACGGCAGCTCGACCTCTGTGCCTTTGAACATGCCACAGTTCAGAGCTGCTGTATTCCCTGTGCTTCATGAAGGTATAAGCTACAAAATCATTCCCGCCAACTACCCAGTTCTACGGTGAAAACTTCACTTCCTTAAGCAATGTTTTTAAGCTCTCTAAAGGGTGTCTCTGTCCAGTTTCTATCATCACAGGGACTTGTTCTTATTTTTTGTTTCATTTTCTTGGGTTCTGTTTTATTTTATTTTGCTTTTGTCTTTTTCCTCTTTCTGCAAGTAATGTGATCTGGAGGTACACGTATCCTGCTCTCCAGCTGCCCAAATTTAGTTTGAGAGTCCTCCTTATTTACGATGGAGATGTTTTATTTCAAATCCTTTCATAAAATGAACAAAGTTAAGATGTGCCTGAGATAAACAACCTTCCGGAGATTATGTTTCTGAAGCACAAAACACTTACTGTCCAGTTCTGCAAAAGAATGTAAGCATAGTGGGAAAGGCATATATTGATATATATTTGGGACGTAGGAAAAGGCAGATAGAAGGAAAGGAAGAGAGAGACTGACAGAGTAATTGCCTTGATTTCTTTTACCCATGAAAGCAATTATTATCTGAGTTACTCTGTCATAGCACAGGTCCACAACGAAATACAGAAAAGATGGTGGCTCTTAGATAACAAAGGGCATCTTAAGTGTTTCCGAGCTGGTTGATAAGCAAGACCACAGATTTTTAATGGCTTATGAAATATATGTCAATCATGAACAAATGAATGAAGGTCAATCCTCAATGGGAAGGGGGATTATGTTAAAAAAAAAATCAGATGTCTTTATTTTTTTATTAACAAGGCATAAAACAGAAAAACCTATAGTGGGTGGACAAGAAAGGGAGAGATCTTACAGGAATTTATTTATATGTGATTTGTTCTTTTTTCTCTTTATGCTCAATTCCACTTAGGAGATGGCACTTGTGTGTAAGACATCTTGACACAAGGCACAAAAATGGCAGTTTTCGCATTGAAGAATTTTAAAAATGCTTTCACTAAAGACATGAATATTAAGATATCTCTGCTTTATTTTCATTTTTAATTAAGCACAATGGCTGAGCCACTCTCTGTCTCATTAAAGCTTGTTACACACTAGTCTTCTTATTGGGTCCCATAATGGGAAAATGTTTATTGGGGCATGGGAGAGAGATTGCTAAGCTGCTAATGACACCAGATGTGTCCAAATCTACATCCTCATTACTGTGGGTCTGTAATATTATATCCACATTTACTATGCTGACTACCAGAAGGCCACTTCCTGAATGAATCCATGTTTTTGGTTTATTTTTTATGTAGAAAGCCAGCTATTGGGTATATCTAAGAATAAAATATTTCTGTAAAAAGGAGCACCTACTATGAACTACAAATGGAACGAAAATGAGATTTTAATATTAAAACCACTTGAGAGAATTAGCAAGCAGTAGGAGACTTGATGCTGACATGGTATCTGGCTGGTGGCATCTTCACTTTTTTTGCTCTGTAGAGTTTAACTATGCTCTGATTAAACAATTGAGCTGGGTCACTGATTCTGAAATGTGAACTTATCCATTACAAAGTTTAAGAAAGACTCAAGTATGATTCATGGCTCTTTTTACAGCAGAGGAACTGATGGGTCTTGTTTTGGTAAAAGGACACCCATCCATTACAATTCTCTACAAAAGACATTCTGCAAACCTCTAGCAAAAACATAACCAGTTGTTTCAGATGCACGGAGCTATTTTCCAGGATGAAAACTCTCTTAGTCAGTGTCCTAGGAAATATGGGATAGGAACATAGGCAATTACTGTAACGGATGACAAGATTAGAATGGTTACGAGAAAACGCTTAACAAGACCACCATTACTTTGATGTACTCACAGGCTCACCTTTTCAGGTGCTTCCTCGGGTCATTTAAGTAGAACATTCGATAGGCAATGTGCTTCATTATTAGATGTAGCTTGGGGATGTTCATTTGTACCTTCTCTGGTATAGACATCTTTGCCTTTGGTATAGTTCCCAAACTGTCCATTCAACCTTTATCTATGTACCCATCAGAAAGGAAAACAAATCACCTTTTAACTGATACTTCACTGTTGGACTGTCAATGTTGAACCCACCTATTTATATTTTGACAAGAGGGATGGATTAGCTACCAGGCCTTGAAGATGTCCTCTCTCAGGCTCTAGTGGCATCTCTCCGGCTTCATCCTCACCACAGGGCACTAATCCCCTCTGAAGCGGATCTATTTAATTTTCTCAAACCAAAGCTAGTTTCCTCCCTGCTGGAATAAAGAGAAGGAGCTGCTTTTCCTGTCCTCGGGCCCTAACTGAAAAACAGCCCTCCATTTTGAGCGCTCCTGCCAACGAGGCAGGCGCATGCTGTCCTCTGGCTGAGCTGCACGGCGCATAGCAGCAGCACCGTTCAGCAGGGAGAAAGGACGACGGTCGGGAAACTGCCGGGGCTGCGGAGGGTGGGCCGGGAGGCTTATCTAAGCCTGAGCTGGGCTGAGGCGCCGCGCTTTTGCTCCCTGCGCTGCATTTCTCGCTTTCAGCAGGCGGAGAAGCCTCGGCCTGCCGCGGGCCCCTTCCCGGAACGCTGAGAGCTTCTCCAGGGGCGCCCAGTGCAGCGGCGAAGAGTTAGGCTCTGTCCCGACAGGGATCCCGCCTGGATGCGGGGAGACATGGAGGGGTCCGCGGGCAGGGGCGTGCGCCTCCCTCAGGGCGCTGTGGGAAGTGCGCCTGGGTCCCGGCTCAAACCAGGGCCAAAAAGAGAGAGAGAGAAAACTGCCTGGTTCTGGTGTCTCAGCTTAGCAAAATGGGGACCCACAGTTCTTGTTTCTTGACAACTACATCACTTACTTCTCTTTGTTCTCTAGGAAAGCAACGTTCTAGCGTGAAAGCATTGGCTGTTTCGTTTATGCTTGTGGTTTGGACCCTTGGACTAACTTCTGTTGGCAAAATACCCTAACTTTACCCTCACCAGTCCTGGGGCATTTATTTTCTTTCTGAAAGCATTGAGGTGTGGCCGTCTGTGATGGTGTAACACTAAGGTTCAGGACCAAGCAACCATCACACGCAAATATTAAAGCGATCATTCAGGGCTGGCGGCGCCCCCTCTCGGAGAAGTTCAGCCAGAGGCTTTGTTGAGAACTCGGTGAATATCAAAGAAAGAATTCTAGGTCGCCCAGAGCCAGGCAATGTTGTTGTTCACCCTCCAAAAGAAGCTGGGGGTTGGGGGAACAGCGTTAGGGAAAAATTAGGGGGGAAGGAAATTCCCAAATTATAACATGACCTAGATCTACCCACAAAGCTCCTGTTCCATAGAGCTGTTGCCAAATGCTATTTTAATCAAATCCAGCGTTCACTGGGGCTCTACTCTGGGAGCACAGCTAGTTTCACCAAGAGTGCTCCAACAGAGTAACAGCCAGCAGCAGAGTGGGGGGACAGCCTGGCCATTTCCAGCATCATTTAACTAGATTGCTGTTCATTGCTTCCTGCAGAGGTAGTGAAATGTTATTTCTCCCACTGACATTGGTAGCTGCTCTATCTAAAAAGGGAGAACCCATCCTCATATAAACATGCCTCTTTGCCACTGATATGCAAATACATCCCATTCACCTCTGTGACTTCACAGGCTTTGCCTTAATTCCCTCAAAAAGCTTAGTCACTGTAGTCCAGCATCTATGGTCACGTTTAACAGACATTCTAATATGCATACTATGGAGGCAAAGGATGCCAGGAAAACCATGCATCAGTGAAAAAGGGAATGGAAGGAATGAACGGAATGAGTAGAAAGAAAATGATCACTTATCATTTTATACCCGGGGGAAGGGGGTATGTGATTTTACAGAGCTCTTACTTCCAATGCTGAACTTATTGCAAGCTTCCTTGTCTTCCTAGCTATTTTATTTCACGTATAGGAAAATAGAAACAGAATGCTTATTGTAATATCTGTGGCTCAATCCAAATATGGCCAAGGTCTGTGGGAAGGGTTCATTCAGTAAACTAATGAAATGCTTAAAGCAATTACCTGCATTATGGCCATGGGTGGGTCAGGAAAGAACTATGCTTTTCAACTTCACCAGTGTATATATGTATCTTAGATTTCAGAGTTGGCATCCAAGCTTGCCAGTTTACCCTGAGCTGACAATTCCGTTCACTAAACAGAACTCTTACACAACTGATGAAATATTGTACGTTGCAATACAAGTATAAATAAATAATATTCACGTATTTGGTAACAATTCTTTCTTAAATTAGGGGTTTCAATCAATAACTCTGCGATTACGTCTCATTCTAATGTTGAAGCCTGATAGTCATAGAATTTCTTCTAGAGGTAGTCCAATTGGTGGTTGATAGGGAAGGTTTTAACTGTGATTATATAAAATTCAACCAGCAGCCAAATATTTATATAGACGTGGTTCTTTAGATGAATATGAGATTCACAGTACTAATGGCATCAGTTTAAAAGTATGCCCACATGTGAAAAAAAAATAAAAAATCTACATTTCAGGAAAATCTGGGGTAGTAAAGAAAGGTGGCCAGAAAAACATTTCCTTAAACCTCTTGCTACTGAGTTTGTGTTCAGTTTCCTTAGACTTAGGAAGGGGGAAGGCATTTTGGAGAAGGCAGATGGGTGTGGTGTCATTGCTGAGACTGAGGTCTGCTGAGATGGTTGTCTGCTATTCCATCCCCTTGCACTGTGTCAGGCACATGCATGGTCCTCAGTTCTCCTCCTAGCAAATGAAGGCACTGTGTGCATTTGTAAGTGTTCATTTCATTGTATTAATCATTTGGCATCCATTTTTGACAATACAACAGTTAGCATGTTTGAATATGCTTACTTTCAAGGATACCCAGGCATTTAGATGCACGACAGTAAATCCAACTTTCTCCATACTGTCATCTTTCCAAGTAAAAAGCAATACATATTCCTGAAAAGATCACAGACTATTGAGCTATGTGATTTTTTGCTGCATCTTTTCCAAAGAGTTTACCAAGAAGGCAACCTAGTTCCAGGGAATTTCAATGTGTTGAATCTCGTGTTTTTTAGGGATTCAGGGAAAATCTATACCCCTTAGCTCATCAGAGTGGGCATGTAGAGAAAGGCTTAATATGTATAGAGAACCTAATTTTGTGTCAAGAAATGTTCAAATATATAAATAATCATTTAACCTTAGCGATAACCAAAAAATGTATATTCTTCTTATTTGAGCAGTTGTAGGTTTAAGAAACATCATGCAGAAAGTACAGAGTTCCCATACACCCCCCTCACACAGTTTTCACTGCAATTACTACTTTGTATTAGCATGCTACCTTTGTTACAATTCATGAAACATTATTATTATAATTATGTTATTAACTTTAACCTCCTCTTTACATTAGGGTTCACTCCTTGTGTTTTACAGTTCTATGTTTTTTTCTAATACATACTTCAGGGGTGTTAATTTCATACGCAAGGTTATGCCTCCATCCCCATCACCAAAACTCTTCTATAGCCATATCAATTAAAGAAACGCCATATCAATTAAAGATTAACTCCGAATTCCCCACCCTAATTCAGCCACTGGTAACCTGTATTCTAGTTTCTGACTTTAGGAATATGAATATGCATATTCTGCTTATTTCATATAAGATTGTAAGGTATTTGTCTTTTTGCATCTGGCTTAGCTTATTTCACTCAACATTATGTCTTCGAGGTTCATCCATGTTATAGCATGCATCAGAACTTCATTCTTTCTATGTCTGAAAAATATTCCACTGTGTGTATGTATTACATTTTGTTTATCCATTCACCTGTTGATGAACACTTGTGTTACTTCCATCTTTTGGCAATTGTTGCTATGAACATTATTGTGCAAATGTCTGTTTGAGTCCCTCCTATCAAATCTTTGGGGGAATATATACATAGAAGTGGGATTCCTGGGTCACATGGTAATTCTATACTCAAGTTATTGAAGAATCATCAAATTGTTTTCCACAGTGGCTGCACAATTGTACATTCCCACCAAGAATGTATGAGTATTCTTTTTAAAACCCATTCTAGAGGGTGTGAAATAGTATTTCCTTGTGGTTTTAATTCGCATTTCCCTAATGGCTAATGATACTAGCACCTTTTCATGTGCTTATTACCATTTGAATTTCTTTGGAGAAATGTTTATTCAAGTCTTTCACCCATTTTTAAATTAGGCCGTGGGTCTTTTTGTTGTTCAGTTGTAGAAGTTCTTTATATATTCTGGATATTAAACCTTTTTCAGATACAGTTTCCAAATATTATCTCCCATTCTGTAGGTTATCTTTTTGCTTTTTTGATAAAGTTTTCTTTTTTCCCTCCGGGGCAGAATGCAGACGCAGTCCCCTACTACCACAAATTATGCAGTTGAGTTTCCCACATTTGGGGAAATCGCAGGGGTCAGCACATCCGGAGTGCAATGGATAAGCCTCGCCCTGGGAAAACCACCTTCGTGATCATGGTATGTCCCCTGCCAGGTAAGTATGATAAAGTATTTTGATGCACAAAAGATTTTAATTTTGTTAAGTCCCAGTTATCTATTTTTCCCTTTTGTTGCTTGTATTTTTGGTGTAAAGTCTAAGGTCTTGAAGATGTTTCCCTCTGTTTTCTTTCAGGAGCTTTATACTTTTATTTCTTCTAAACTTAGGTCTTTGATCTATTTTGAGTTAATATTTATTTATAATGTATTTTGCATATGGCTATCTAGTTCTCCCAACATCATATGTTGAAAAGACTATTTTTCCCCACTGAGTGGACCTGCCATCTTTGTCAAAGATCAGTTGGCCAAAGGTGAACGTTTATTTCTGAAATCTCAATTTGATTCCATTGGTTTATAGGTCTGTCCTTGTGCCAATACCATGCTGTTTTGATTACTATAGCTTTGTAATAAGTTTTTAAAGTCAGGAAGTGTGAATCCTCCAACTTTCTTCTTCTTCAAGATGGTTTTGGCTATTTGGGGCCACGTACCCTTCTATATTTTTTGATGATTGATTTATTTTGATGATTGGTTTTTCCATTTCTGTAAAATTGTCCACTGGAATTTTGATCAGAATTGCATTCTCCTTTGGGTATAATTGACATCTTAACTATATTTTTCCAATACATGAACATGGAATGCCCTTCCATTTATTTAAGTCTATTTAATTATCTTTTAGGAATGTTTTGTAGTTTTCTGTGTACAAGCTCTTTACATCCTTGGTTAGATTTATCCCTCGATATTTGATTCATTTAGTTGCTATTGTAAATTTAGTTTTCTTTTTTATTTACTCTTCAGATTGTCCACTATTAGTGTAGAGAAACACCACTGATTTTTGCATGTTGCTCTTATACCCTGCCACTTTGCTGAATTTGTTTAAGGACTCTTATAGTTTTGTTGTGCATTTTGAAAGATTATCTACATATAGTGTTATAGCGTCTCCAGAAAGGAAGTTTTATTTCTTCCTATCCTGTCTGAATGCCTTTTATTTTTCTTGGCTAATTGCTGTGGCTAGAACTTCTAGTACAATGTTGAATAACAGTGGTGACAGTGGGCTTCCTTGTCTTGTTCCTGATATTATGAGGAAAGATTTCAGTCTTTCACCATTGACTCTGATGTTAGCTGTGAGTTTTCTTATATGCCTTTTTTCATGTTACAGATGTTTCCCTCTAATCCTGGTTTTCTGAGTGATTTTAATCAGGAAAGTGTGCTGAATTTTGTCAAATGCCTTTCCTGTGTCAACTGAGATGATGGTGTATTCTTCTTCCTTCATTCTATTAAATGGGATGTAATACATTGATCTATGTTGTACTATCCATGCAAACCTGGGATAAATCCTACGTGATCATGATGTATAATTCCTTTTGCACTTACATTCTTGAGGGATACTGGTCTTTTGTTTTCTTTTCTTCTAGTATCTTCATCTGGCTTTGGTTTTAGGGTGTTATTGGCCTCATAGAATGAGTTGGGAAGTCTTTCCTCCTCTTAAATTGTTTGGAAGACTTTGAGCAGGATTGATGCTAATGCCTCTTGAAATGTTTGGTAAAATTTACTGGTAACACCATCTGATTCTGAGCTTTTCTTTGTTGGGAAGTTTCTGATTACTTATTCAATCTCTTTATTTCTTAATGGCCTGTTGAGATATTCTATTTCTTCTAGAATCAGTGTAGGTAGTTTGTGTTCTTGTAGGAATTTGTCCATTTCAACTAGGCTATCTAATTTGCTGGCATACAGTTGTTCATCATATCCTATTGCTAATTCATTGTGGTTGGTAGTAATGTCTCCCCTTTCATAGTTGATTTTAATTATTTTTTATCTTCTCTCACCTTTTCTTTGTCAGGCATGCTAATGTTTTTTTTTATTTTATTGATCTTTTGAAAGAACCAAATTTTGGTTTTGCTGATTCACTCTAATTTTAAAATTTCTATTTCATTTATTTATACTCTAATCTTTTTTCTTTCCTTCTGCATGCTTTGGGTTTAGTTTGTTCTTTTCCCAGTTCCTACGTTGTTTCTATGTTCTATATTATATTTTCTATGTTGTGTTCTCATTTTCATTTGTCTCAAGGTATTTCCTGATTTCCCTTGTGATTTCTTCTTTGACCCATGATTTAAGAATATATTGCTTAACTTACATATATTTGTGAATTTCCCAGTTCCTCTGTTATAAATTTTTAGCATCATTCCATTTTTACTAGAGATGATGCTTTGTATAATTTCAACTGTTTTAAATTTACTGAGACTTGTTTTGTGATGTAATATATGGTCTATCCTGGAGAATAATCCATGTACACTTGAGAATAATGTGTATTTTGCTGATATAGGGTGCAGTGTTCTCTATATTGCTGTTAGGTCTAGTTTATTTGTTGTTCAAGTTCCCCATTTCCTTATTGATCTTCTGTCTAGATATTCTTATGAATTTGTATATTGAAGTCTCCAAGTTTTAATGTAGAGGTGTCTAGTTCTCCCTTTAGTTTTTTTTTGTCAGTTTGCCTCATGTATTTTGGAGAAATGTGGTTAGGTGCATAAATGTGCTTATGATAGTTATTTTTTCTTGGTGTATTGACTCTTTATAGTGTCCTCCTTTGCTTTTGTCTTAAAGTCTATTTTGTCTGATATTAGTATAGCTACCTCAGCTTTTTTAGGGTTACAATTGCATGGATTATCTTTTTCCATCATTTCACTTTCAACCTACTTGTGTCTTTGGGTCTAAGTTAAGTCTCTTGTAAACAATTTATAGTTAGATTGTGTTTTTCTGATTGAGGAATTTAATGCATTCACATTCAGTATAATTACTGAGAAGGCAGGACCTACTTCAGCCATTTTGTCCCTATTTTGTTGCTATTTTCCTTTATTGCCACATTGTTTTGCATACAGATTATCTTTTTTGATGTAATTGATTGATCCCTGTTGTAATTTGCTAGGCTACTGACAGTAATATATGAAATGGTTTGGTTGGAACAATAGGAATTTATTTGTTTACTGTTAAAGTATGGGAAAATGTCCAGATTAAGCCATCATCAAGGCAATGCTTTCTTCTTGAAGACTGGCTGCTAGTGATGCTTGCTTCCTCTGTCACAGGGCTGGTCTCTCCCTTTTCTGGGTTTTGTTGATTTCAGCTTCTTGCTTCCATGTCTTTCTCTCTCTCTTAATTACATTCTCTTATAAATGACTTCAGTAAGAGGATTAAGACCCACCCTGGGCTATGCCTTAATTGAAGTAGCCACATCAAAAGTTCCCATTTACAAAAGATTTACACCTAAAGGAATGGATTAGCCTTAAGAATATGATTTTCTGGGGGTACAGGCAGTTCCAAACCACCACACTCCACCATCTGGATCCCAAAAAGACACGTTATTTCCATATACAAACGCATTCATTCCATCACAATATCTCAAGCCTTAATGCGTTTCAATAACAATATTAAGTAGAGTCTCATCAAAATCAGTTATAGGCATGGTCTGTCCTGGGACACAATTCTCCTTCGTCTATGGACCTGTGAAACCTAAAGAACAAGTTATCTGGCTCAAATATACAAAGAAGGGACAGGCATAGGATAAACATTCCCATTTCCATGGGGAGAAATTGGAAGGAAAACAGGAGTCACGGGGACCAAAAAGTTCCGATACACTGCAGGGCACATTCCATTAGTTTTCAAGGCCTGATAGTCATCTATGGAATGACATTTCATCCTTCAGGACAGATGGAGCAGTAGCCCTACCCTTCCTAAGTGCTTGCACGGTGGCCATGCTCTCCCTAAATACTGGAGTGCTGTTCATTCTGAATTCCAAAGTAAAGGTTCTACTCTTGTCAAGCATTGGGACAGAGGCCAGGCTCTAGACTCCACTCTCATCAAACACTGTGGTCACAGCTAGACACTCCAAAATCCCCTAGGCATATGAAAAAACTGGTTAACACTCTTCCTGAACAATGGGGCAGAAGGCCCACCCACTCCAAGTGCCTGCTCATACTATTTCCACACATATGTGGAGGTCCACTCTCTTGGCCCAAGGAGATGTCTTTGGTCCAGACCACTGCTTCCAAGGTTCTGTCTTTGAAGTCATTTTCCTTCAGTGTTTCACTTTTCTGTCCCTTTTAGCCCACCTGGCAGTGGTTCTGTTCATACAGAACATGCAAAAACCTGGTTGGTTTCACATGTAGTACACAGGGGTGCAAAGCATCAGATAAAAGAATTTCCAGAAATCCTTTCTGGATAACTGCATTTCCAATCCTCACTTCCACTGAAATGCCTGACTGGATCCATGTTTAGTTAATCCCTCACATGGAGCACTATTCTCTGGGGACTCACTTTCCAGAAGCTCAGAATTTTCCAAACCATCAATTTCTGGTTTCTTTGTACTCAGGAGTTCAGGTCTCAGCTTATCCCTTTCCTCTCACATTTTACTATAAACTGCAAGGAGAAACCAGGTTGCACTTTCTATAATTTGTTTGGAAATTTCCTTAGCTAAATATCCAAGCTTGTCACATTTTCCCCTATTAACAACATCTTACATTAGTGTGGTATATTTGTTACAATTGATGAATATTGAAACATTGCTACTAACCAAGGTCTAAATATTACATTATGGTTTACACTTAGCACTGTACAATTATATAGGTTTTGATAGAATGTATAATAGCCTGTATCCATGATTGCAATCCATGCAGAACAATTTCAAAGCCCTAAACATACCCTAGGTTCCACCTATTCTATTCTTCCCTCCTCCTCCCCTTAGGACCTCTGGTACCCACTATCTTTACATCAGTGCTACAAGTTCTTCCATTACTACAATGATAATAACGTCTACTTTGGTCAACAGTTGCAATCCCCCCCTTATGTTTGTTCATTCCTCCATCTTGAGGATTTTGGGATGGTGATGCCTGCTCTGCTTCAGACTTAGAGGGGGCTTAGATCTTATTGGGAGGATGGAAGGATCTGTTTTGCTTACAATTGTAGATACTCTTTGTTTTTTGTTACCTGATGCCAGAGATTGAACCTGGAACCTCATATGTGGGTAGTTGGCACTCAACCACTCGGATTTCCCAGAGTTGGCTTTATTGTTTCTTTTGCTTGTTGTTTTTTTAATTTTTTCAGGAGACACTGGGAACTGAACCTGGGACCTCCTATGTGGAAGGCGTGTGCTCAACTGCTTGAGCTACATCCGTGCCATCATTTTGTTAGTTGTCCTAAGTCCAATGACCTGGAGAGAAGGTGTTGGCTGCAACTCTACTGAGATTCAGGATTCAACTGGCATATGAACAGAACAAAGATTTAATCCTCTGGGAGATATATTTAATGAGTATAGTGCTAATTATAGGTTCAAATAAAAGGGGTACAAGAATCATGTGTAGGGAAATTATAAATGAGACTAAGCTGCTACATTGGGGAAATAGGTTATCATATATTCCAAGATAAAGCCCACTGATGGACTGCTGATTTTATAGGGTTGTATGTCTTGCCTATACTGTCTAGATGTCTCTAGAGCCCTCACAAGCACCCCTGTTTGAGGTTTTATTTACTGTGGCAGTTAATGAGATCCACCTGAGACGTGCATAAGCGTAACCTCTGGAATGACCTCCCGACTCACTTTGAAATCTCATAGCTGTGAACTCTTTTGTATTCATTTTTTTTTCCCTCTTGGTCAAGGTCTGTTTCCAAATGCATTGCTAGTCAGTGCTTTGTAATAATCCCTTGGTGCCAGGGAGGCCCATCCCCGGGAGTCATGTCCCATGTGAGGGGAAGGTAGTGAGTTTATTTGCTGAGTTTAGCTTAGAGAGAGGACACATTTGAAAACAAGGTTTTCAGGAGGTGACTCTTAGGCAATATATAATATTAAGCTAAGTTTCAATTTTACAAGAAAAAGGTTAATAAGTACAAGCATTAATATGGGCTTCGCATATTGGTCTATTTTATTTTATTAGGCACTGCCTATGTACTCTAGAGTTTCTTGCTACTCTATTTGAGAATGTAGACAGACTTCCCAGGATGGGAATTTAATATTTTCTTGGTTCTTGTGTGAGTATTCACCCACTGAGATAACACCCTATGACCACATGAATACATTCATATTCCACAGAGGCATGCCCCAGGTGCACCCTTCCCCACACATCCTCCCACCACTAATACCATGCACCAGTGACCCTCCCCAGCCATAGATGCCAAAAAAAGATTCCCACAATTGTATTCTCAACCACAGTCCTCTACCTCCCCAGAGTTCATCTATTACTTCCTCTAGTCCTCCACCTTGCTCTATGGATAGCCTAGCCCCACTCACACTCCAACATCATCCACCCCATTAACATCATTGCATTATCATCACCCCCATCCACTGCCAAAACACTCCCATACACTTTATCATGAATTCTGCCCAGATTGAGCATCAGGTCACCAGTCTCTTCTCCCTTTCTATCTCCAGGTTACCTATATTCCAGACTATACCTTTGTGCAACTGCTCCATATCCTTAATTCATATCAGTGAGATCATGTAATATTTATCCTTTAGTGACTGGCTTACTTTCACTCAATTTAAGGTCTTTGAGATTAATCCATGTTGTCACATGTGTCAATACTTCATTCCTTCTTATGGCTGAGTGATATTCCATTGTGTGTATATACCACATTTTGTTTAACCATTCATCTGTTGATGGACACTTGGATTGCTTCCATCTGTTAGCAATTGTGAAGAAGGCAGGAATGAACATTGGCATGCATATATCTGTTCACATCCCTGCCTTCAATTTTTATGGTTATATTCTTAGGAGTAGGATTGCCAGATCATATGGTAATTCTATACTTTGCTTCCTGAGGGACCGCCAAACCATTCTCCACAGTGGATACACCATTCTACATTCCCATCAGCAGTGAAGGAATGTTCCTATTCCTCCACATTTTCTCCTACACTTGTAGTTTGTTTTTTTTTTTTTTTAATTGCAGTCAGCCTAATAGGTATAAACTGATATCTCATGGTAGTTTTCATTTGCATTTCCCTAATAGCTAGTGATGTTAAGCATCTTTTCATGTGCTATTTCGCTATTTGTGTTTCCTCTTTGGAAAAGTGTCTATGCAAAGCCCATTTTTTAAATGGGTTGTTTGTCTCTATATTTGTGACATGTAATATTTCTTTATATATGCTGGATATTAGACCCTTATGAAATAGGTGGTTCCAAATATCTTCTGCCATTGAGTAGGCAGCTTTTTCTCTTTCTTGACAAGCTCCTTTGAAGCACAAAAGATTTTAATTTTCAGGACATCCCATTTATCTATTTTTTCTTTCATTGCTCATGCTTTGGGTATAAAGTTTATGAAACCATTTTCTACTGCCAGATCTCATAGATGCTTCCCTACATTATCTTCTAGGAGCCTTATGGTCTTGGCTTTTATATTTAGGTCTTTGATTCATCTTGAGTTAACTTTTGTGTAGTGTGTGAGATGTTGATACTCTTTCATTGTTTGGGATATGGATATCCAGTTCTCTAAGCACTATTTGTTGAAGAGACTATTCTGTCCCAGTTGAGTGGGTTTGGTAGCCTTGTCAAATATCAGTTGGCTGAATATGTGCGGGTCTGTATCTGAAATCATTTCAGTTCAATTGGTCAGTATGTCTATCCTTGTGCCAATATCACGCAGTTTAAAACATACTAGAAAGCTACAGTGGTCAAAAGTCAGATTGTGTGATTCCTATAAATTTTGTTTTTTCCTTTTCAAGATGTTTTTGGCTATTCAGGTCCCTTATCCTTCCAAATAAACTTGATAATTATCTTTTCCAGTTTAGTGAAAAATGCTGTTGGAACTTTTATTGGGATTGCATTGTCTGTAAATCAATTTCGTTAGGATAGACATCTTTATGATATTTAGTCTTCCTATCCATGAACATGGAATATTCTTCCATTTATATGTCTTCTTTGATTTCCTTTAGCAATGTTGTGTGTGTAGTTTTCTGTGTAAAAGTCCTTTACATCCTTAGTTGTTTATTCTTAGATATGTGATTCATTTAGTTGCTATTTAAATGGAATATTTTTCTTGATTTCCACCTCAAATAGCTCATTATTAGTGTACAGACATGCTACTGATTTCTACATGTTGATCTTATATCCTGCCCCTTTATTGAATTTATTTATCAGCTCTAGAAGCTCTATTGTTAAGATTTTTTGGGACTTTTCTATGTATAGGATCATGTCATCTGCAAATAGTAAAAGTTTTACTTCTTTTTTCCAATTTGGATGCTATTTAATTTCTTTTTCTTGCCTAAGTGCTCAAGCAAATACTTCTACTTCTAATACAATGTTTAATAAGAGTGGTGACAGTGGGCATCCTTGTCTTTTTCCAGATCTTAGAGTGAAAGCCATTATTAGTCTCTTACCATTGAGTATAATGTTAGTTGTGGGTATTTCATATATGCCTTTTATTGTGTTGAAGTTTCCTTCTAAATCCTATCTTTTGCAGTGTTTTTTACCAGAAAAGGATGCTGTATTTTGTTGGATGCCTTTTCTGTGTCAGAGATGATTATATGATTTTTTCCTTTGATCCATTGATGTAGTATATTACATTAATTGATTTTATGTTGAACTATCCTTGCATACATGGGATAACACCCAGTTGATATTGGTGTATAATTCAGTCAATGTGTTGTTGGATTCAATTAGCAAGTATTTTGTTGAGGATTTTTGCATGTAAGTTCATGTGAGTTCATTAGAGAGATTGGTCTGTAGTTTTCTTGTAGCATCTTTATGTGACTTTGGTATTTGGGTTTTCAAGGTAGGTACTGATTTCTCTGGAGATTTCCTCCTTGACCTACTGATTAAGAGAGTGTTGCTTAACTTCCATATATTTGTGCCTATTCCAGTTCTCTGTCCTTTATTGACTTTTATCTTCATTCCATTGTGGTCATAGAAAGTGCTCTGTGTAATTTCAAACTTTCTAAACTCACAGAGTCTTGTTCTATGACTTAGCATTTGGTCTACCCTGTAGAATGATCCATGAGCACTCGAGAAGCAAGTTTCTCACATGCTGCTTTGGGGTGTAATGTTCTGTATAAGTCCATTAGGTCTAGTTCCTCTAACATATTGTTCAAGGTCTCTGTTTATTGAGCCTTTCTTGGGATGTTCTGTCTAATGGTGATATTGGTGTATTGAAGTCCTCCACTATGATTGTAGAGATGTCTGCTTCTCCCCTTAATTTTGCCAGTATTTGCCTCAATTATTTCAGGACACCTGGTTAAGTGCATAAATATTTATGATTGTTCTTTCTTCTTGGTAGAGTATCCCTTTTATTAATATATAGTGTCCTCCTTTGTCTCTTACAACAGTTTTGCATTTAGTCTATATTGTCTGATATTAGTATAGGGACTCCTGCCCTTTATTGGTTACTGTTTGTGTGTAAAATCATTTTCCAACCTTTGACTTGAAACCTATTTGTGTCCCTGGGTCTAAGGTGAGTTTCTTCCAGACAGTATATATTATAGATGGGTCCTATTTCCTTATCCATTTTGCCAGTCTGTGTCTTTTAATTGGAAAGTGTAATTCATTAACATTCAATGTTGTTATTATAAAGACAGTACTTACTTTAGCCATTTTTAGGCTTATATATGCAATATTTTTATTTCTCTTTTTATCCCTTTAGTTACTGTACCATTAATTTTCCTTTCTATATTCTCCTCCAACCATCTCTTTCCTGTTTTTTTCCTTTCAACCTGCAGACCTGCCTTTAATATCTCTTGAAAGGCAGGACTCTTGTTGACAAAAAGTCTCTCAATTTCTGTTTATCTGTGAGTATTTTGAACTCTCCCTCATTTTTGAATGTCAGTTTTGCTGGATACAGAATCCTTGGTTGGCAGGTTTTTTTCTTTCAGCAAAGAAATATGTCATACCACTGCCTTCTTGCCTCCATGGTTTCAGATGAGAAATCAGCACTTAAATCATACTGAGTTTCCCCTATATGTGATGGGTCTCTTTTCTCTTGCTGCTTTCAGGATTCTGTCTTTGTCTTGAGCTTTTTTCTTGGAGTAGGTCTGATAGGATTTATTGTTCCTGGACATGTATATCCATGTCCCTCACAGGAGGTGGGAAATTTGTAGCCTTTATTTCCTCAAATACTCCTAATGCCCACTTTCACTTCTCCCTCTGGGATGCCCATAATCCATAGGTTTGTGTGTTGTCATTCAATTCTGTAAGTTCCTGTTGAATTTTTTTCCATCTTTTTATCTATTTGTTCTATTATCTGTCTGATTTCAGATGTCCTATCTTTGACATCGCTAATTCTTTCCTCTGCTTGTTCAAACCTACTGTTAGGTGCTTCTAGTGTATTTTTAATTTCTTGAATTGTATCTTTCATCACTGTAAGACCTGTTTTCTTTTTATGTATGTTCATAATTACTCCTGTATGTTTCCCCAGTGTCTTCTTGATATCCTTTATCTCTTCCTTCATTTCATTGAGTTGATTAAGGATATTTGTTTGGACATCCTTGACTAGTTTGTTCATTAGACTGTGCCATGACTTCCTGTTTCTTAGTATGGCTTGTAATTTTTTTGCTGATGTCTGTCATGATGGGCTTATTCAGTTGGTTAGTTTCTCTTTCTAGCCTAGAGCTAAGAGTCTTCTTTATCACTTGGTTCCACTTATTCTATATACTTTTAGTTGCCCATATTCAACAGAAAGAATATTAGATCCACAAAAATGAGATAAAAGAAAATATAAAGAAGAAAAAAGACAGACAAAACAGGTGAAGAAGGAATGAAAATACAGAAAAGGAGAAGGAAACAGTAATCTGGGTCTCCCTCTCAGACCACTAGGACCGGCTAAGCTCTTCTTCTCATGCTGCCTGTTTTGGCCAATTGGTCACCCCACACACACAAAAAAACAAAAACCCTCCATCTCAGTTCTCTCAGCAACCCCACGTTCTTCCCTACTCTAAGCACAGCCCACCTGTGGGATCCTCCTTAGCAGCCCCCACTTCTCTCAGAGCTGGCTGTGTGGCTTCCTTCTCCCAGGATCAACTGAGCCGTTTTTCTCTTCTCCTGGGCGGGATGGGTGGCTCCTCTTTTCCCTGGTGTCCAGGGGAAACTCTGCTCTCCAGCCACCCTCTCCTATCACCTGGCTCCCCTTATGCCTGGCAAGCCTGCCTACCTTACCACAGTTTCTAGAGGAAGAGTGCAGCCTGCTGGTCCCTACTCCTTCTTGGATTCCCCCTCTACTCTAGTGTATTTTTAATCTCCATTATTGTGTTTTCATCCCCATAATTTCTATTATGCTCCTTTTAAAATTTTCTAATTCTTCTTTTTGACTGCACATTGTCTTAAGATCCTTTAGCTCTATATCCATAGTTTATTTCTATGCAGCTTTCCTTTTAGTTCCTTGAATTGATTCAGAAGATTTGATTGAACATCTTTGATTAGTTGTTCTAATATTTGTGTTTCCTCTGAAGTTTTAAATTGCTGCCTCAAATGAACCATTTTTTCCTGTTTCTTTGTATGGCTTGTGCCATTTTGTTGATGTCAGAGTATTTGATATGTTCAATCTGGAAGTCAGTTTCTCCCTCTTCCTAGAGCTTTATTGGAGATTGGCTGTGTGGTAAGGCTCCTTTTCATCGCTTGGCCCAGATTATACTAATCTTTTAGAGTAGCCCATATTTAACAGTTCAGATTTTCTCAAGCCTTTCTGCACTTGCCTCTTACCCTGGGCAGGTGAAGCAAATATTATGTATGATTGTTTCCCTTCCATGAGATGATTTCCTTTCCTCTGTTCCTCATTCTGGAACTCCTGAGCTGTTCTTTGTTTTATGCAAATTTTCCTCCACAGCAGCTATGATTTGCTCATCTGCTCTTTCACGCTGAAGGCTGCATTTTACTACAGCTTTCAGGCTTGGGAGCACTCTGTGTCTCAGTGTTTCAGTTTTCTTCTTTTCCACCTCCAGTAACCTCTACATTAAGGGATCCCACCCCAGTTTAGGTGCACATCATTAGGGAACCAAGCTGGGAGTGTGCACATTGCCAATAGTTTTGCCCTGGGTCACTTTGTTTTCAGAAAGGTTGCTTTGTATATGTGTATTCAATGATTGCTAGGGACCCTGTATTGGTCTATTTTGCTGTGGGTCTGGATGAGCTGCTCTGTTCCTTTTGTTTTGGCAGTGTGGGTTTTTTTTTTCTTTGATTCAGTATTTGTGGAGTCATTCTTCAGTCTTTATCATCCTCCAGAGCTCCATGCCAGTGGAACCTGCCCCGTTGTTTAGCTGTCTCTGAGGGGAAACATTCAGAGGGATGTCTTACACCACCAACTTTAAGTATCAAAAATAGTATACATTTTAGAGTGATATCTTTGTGTGGCAGTTTGATATTATTTATGAATTCCAAAAAGAAATATAGATTATGTTTGTAAACTGGTCTGTCCCTCTGGGCATGATGACCCTTTGATTGTATTAGATCCAGCTGATTAAATTATGTTAAGATTGGGGCTTTGATTTAACCACATCATTAGAGTGCCATGCAGCATTGAGTGCCTGCCCCCTTGGTGGTCTGATAAAACAGACTCTCACAGGGAAATAAATACACAGAGGAAGAGTGACAGCTCATTAGACACGGCAGAGGCCCTGGGAAGAGAGATGAGCCTGATAGTCTGCAGCTGAGCCCAGAAAGAAATGAGCCCCGGGGAGAGAGAAGAGCCTTATGCCAGCCTACAGCTGAGATCAGAAGAAGCTGGGACTTTAAGACGACGGAGGAAGGTTGAACCCTCCCAGATATCACCCTCCATCTTCCTTCAACACATGGCAACAGACTTTGGTGAGGAAGTAACTTTGAGTTGGGCCTTGTGACTGTAAGCTTCCACCCCAAATACCCTTTATAAAAGCCGACAGATTTCTGGTACTTTTCAGTAGCACCCCTTTTGACTGACTAGTACACTTACAGTCAGAGAAATTGAGCAACTGACCAGTGGTCACAAAGCTAATGAGAGATCGCACCAAATGAAAACCTGTCTCTGTTTAGTACTCCCATACTTTCTAAGCCGGGAAGACAGATAAATCTGATACAAAGCTACCCACCTCCTCAGGTGTCATTTTTCCTCATTTGTAAGAGAACAGTCACACCCTGCATCCCTTGCCACAAAACCAGTGTGTCTGAAGAGTAATGCTTTATAGTGCTGTAAAAATTCTTTACAGCAAAATACAAGCATAGAGTGATCAGTATCAATTTCACCAAAATTAAATATGGTGGCTCCTCAAAGGAGTAATTACAGTTGCTAAGCTAAAATATTTCTTAAATTATTTCTCTCAAAATGCCATCTGATTATTAAGTATATACATTTATGGACTTCACATTGATAAAATATTTCAAATTACCAACTCTACTGAATATGCATTTGCCTGCTTTTCCACACCTTATTTCCTTTTTGCTCTTGGCATTTTGGCTTTATGTTATTTGACCAAACTAATGGTCTGATATTTTCTTTCTTTTTCTATTATGGACAAACACTGAAGATGTTAAACAGAAGGTATTACCTAGAATGCAGAGACCATCTGTGCAGTTTTCGGATTCCTGGCTTAAACCTTCACAGAATTTGCCCCCGTTTCTTGGGGGTGGTGCCGTGCATTCCCGGATCCTCAAATGCTCACACTCGGGACTACAGACGGACCATTCGCTCCACACTTCCCAGCTCCCATCCACTTCAAAGGGAAACAAAAGAAACCACCATTAGAATGAATCCAGCAGCTGTCAGGAGACTTCCCCTAGGACTGCTGTTGTTCTTAGAGCTGGATTTTAAAGAAATCACCACCACAACAAGAACAAAATAATACAGCAATTTATAGTCTCTCCATGGTTTCTTTCCTAAAGAGAGATGCTTACAAAAACAGTGCTGTAATTCTTTTGCTATTTCAGGATGAGACCAATTACTGAATTTAGGCAAGGAACCAGTGCCCTTAGGTTTGCTAATAATGTCATTATCCTTTTTTTCCCAGAATTTCCTGTGCAAATGCTTCTTAGATGGACAGATACTATGTACAGTAACCACTGGTAATCAGCCACTTCCTTGTGGGTTGACAGTTTAGAACAGAGAGTAGTATGAACTATCCTTAAGCCTAGAAGCCCCTAAACAATAAAAAGTTAAACCCAAATATATTGATTGTATTAAACTAAAATAGGTCAGTCAAACCCTGAGACACCAGAACTTACATAAATAGGATTTCTTGGGTTGTGGATTGCAGCTATATGTAGAAATGAACAAACTGAATTTATTTCCAGAAAAAATCAACCCTAGATTGAAACAGAAAATTACTGTTTGCAGCAATTGTCCCAATACCTCCTAGGAATAGTCCAACCATGCATATGTGGGTTAAGATATTGTAATTTTTAATTCAAAGCAATCAGTAAAGAATTGATTAATACAAAAATACTGAACTTGAAGTAAAATATCTGAGCCCTGATATTGGTTCTGCCAACTTATTAGCTGAGCAACCCTGGGTAAGTTTCATAGTCTCACTTTACCATTTCTGTCAACTGGGGATAATAAAACTCACAACACAACTAAATGATATTACATGTGTAAAAGTATCTTGCACAGTACCTGGCACATAGTAAGCACTCAATAAATGTTTGTTGAATATAAAATGAAATTCCAAGAACACGGTGCTGGTGAGAGCCTTGTCTTAGCTTTGAGTGGAACTAAATTTTAAAGAAATAAGGCTCTACTCCAGTGTCCTTGGAGTTAGCATTCTGTAATGCATGGGAGACCCAGGGTTAATTTATTTCTCAGTGGGAGGATATACTTTCCATAAATAAAGTCATCTTCCATCTCATCTCTTTCTCATTGTATAAATTGGATTAGAGCCAGTAAGAGATGGACAAAGTAACTTATTAAAGGAATCTTTGATAAATGAAGTATCTCTCTATTCAGAAAGGCAAGCATAGACAAAATGTAGACTGCTGTGCTCATATTCAACCTTTGCCAATTGTGTTGTTAGAAAATACAAAGCTACAACTGGTAAAGTTCATTGATAGGCATCTGATGATAGCCAAATATCTGCAACCTGCTGTTTTGTGCTTGCAGAGAACTCACCTAATCCCTGCTGGCTATTAGACAAATGCTGTCCACAAAATGGGAACCCAAGGAGAGAAGGAGATGGCTTAGCCCAACCAAACACTGGCGGTATAAAAATACTTCAAAGCATTTGGCTTGCTGTCGGTGAGTATCCAGTGTCATTTGAATATTTTAAAAAAATACATGCCCCAAAACATTGCACAGAGGTCTTCACCCATGCTCTAGCCATTACAATGAGCTCCCCTTGGACAAAGGTGCCATTCTCAGTACTTAGTAACTTTGGACAGGAAGCTTCTGTCGACTACTTCACACCAGCTTAAAAGTGTTGGTGGATCAGAAGGGAAAACGGAATCTTCAGATATCTCACCAGGACAGAGAGAAGTGCAGGTTATTTTCTGCACTGACATTCCCTCACAAAAGGCTCCACCATTGAGAGGAGCTGGGTTGGTGCAGGTCCGGGAGCGTTTCTGCCATCCTCTCCCACAGCGAACATTGCAGGCTGACCACTCTGTCCAGGAAGACCAGCCTCCATTCACTGAGAGAGAAAAGTGGGGAGAGGAGAAAAAAAAAGGAGAGAGGTTTTTACTGGTTGCCTACTATGTGCAAGCCACTGTGCCAGGTGTTGTGAGTCGGGGAGCTGGGGGTCGACAGGTTGTGCAGACCCAACTGGCTCGTTCATTGTGATGCAACAGTGCGGGCTCACGTCCGCTCGGCCCCTCGGTTTACTCATCTGTAATATGAGGGATGCACAAAATTTGCTTTGCCAGGAAGTTAAGAAAAATATGAAGAACTCATCAAAATACTGCTAAGGCACTTGAAAATCCACAGCACAATAAGGAAGGGTGAGCATTTGAATTTCTATTACTGAAAGTGCTTCAAAAACAGTAGAAGGGGATGCCTTCACTGAAATAGCTGGAAACTTCTTTTATATAATGCCTTAGATGTTGAGTAAATATTCATGTCTGTTTTTGGTGGGTTTCATATGTTCAGAGAAGAAATGACTGACAGCATCTCTGGGGAGATTGAGGGTGGATGTTGGGTTGGGGAAAGAGTTGGAAAGCAGGTGCTGCCCACCTCAATTCTCTTCTAATATAAACACAATGGTGGAACATAAACAACTTTTTATTCATTTAAAGAGAGAGAGATTGGAATGTCACCAATTATCTCATCAAGTCCCATATAGGGTGGAATGGCAAATGCATTAATCGCAATAGGAAGGATGTTTTCTCACCTGCCAAAGTGGGAGGCAGGGCAGAGCGTGGCTGTGGATGACCTCCCAGTGCTTTCAGCTCTAAGCATTGAAAGTTTTAATAAAATGCACAATCCCTCCACTTCTCTGCTCTCCGCCCTCCCAATCCACTCCTGGCCTTTGGGCTGATCTTACCATAAACCACCACTGTGGCTGACAAACTCCTCCTCTTGGCCACGATGTTGGCTGCCATGCAAGTGTAATTCCCCGAGTCCGAGAGCCGTGCCTGCCTGATGATCAGGTTGTGATCAGCCCTGGTGTCAATGTTCTCATCTTGGTTGGCATCTATGGGTTCCTCGTTTTTCAGCCACTCTACCTGTAACAAGAAAGCAAAGTTTATTTAACAAAGCATTCAAATCAAGGAATCTTTTCTGGAACTAGAGGTGGGCAGTTCTGGTATACAAAAGAGAGATGTATCCAAAACATGGAGCAACAGAAACAATTTGCTTTCTTTTATGTCCCATATCCCTTTTATTTAGTAAATTTGGTATATTCAGGAACTGAATCCTCAAGTTAGTAAAGTGGAAGCAGGATTGACTTTTACCCATCCTCTAAAAATGCAAAAAAAGGTGACTTCAATTAGGCCATTTCATTTTGGTAAAACTGTGATGACAATGATATTTCAATAATTGGTTCAAAATGGAGTTCAGAAAATCAACAAATACGTTCAGAACTTGTGTTTTGTGCTGAGTGGCTATTATATTGCCAGGCAAGGTTTAAAGTCAATATGCCTGCATGTAAACAAGGTTTATTAAAGGCAGGAGAATGTATAAAGACTAAAGTAATACAGATTTGGGCAATCATAGGCAAAAAATTAAATTCACAGCTCAGTGCTCTCTCGTATTGGAGATATGTTTGTCTCGTGCCCACTTATGTTACTTCTTCAATAATCGAACAGACATTTATTTATGCTTTGATGTTACAAGGTTCTGGGTTAGGCAGACAAATTTAAAGCCCAGCCTCTCTTCCTCAGAAGCTCACTAATCCCATCCTCTAACCACGGACTATTGCCATCTTAGATTTGTTTTCTCCCAGTTTTCTCCTGGAGAAGTTCTTTTCCTCTTCCCAGTTCTACCCTAATCCCATCCCTGGT
Source organism: Cabassous unicinctus (assembly GCA_029593785.1). Taxonomy (NCBI): domain Eukaryota; kingdom Metazoa; phylum Chordata; class Mammalia; order Cingulata; family Chlamyphoridae; genus Cabassous; species Cabassous unicinctus. The sequence continues at coordinate 49,142 of JAQZBX010005679.1, forward strand.
CAAACCCCTCTTTCTCTGAATATCTGGAAGCCTTCTGTGCCCTAGCTCCTCCTGCCCAAGTCGAGGGATACCTCCCTTCGTTCCGCTATGCCATAACTCTAGCAGTTTCTCCCTGAACTGCTTTCTTTCCGTTTGTCCTCTGCTTCCATTTCTAAGCATAATCTCCACTCTTTGGGGCCATCTTGGTAGCATGGACACATTTCTTGTTTGATGATAACCATTTAGCAGTGGTCATTAGCATGTGTAAAACACAATAATTTAAGGACACATAAAAAAATATAATTTAACACAGAAAGCAACATCAGTGACTGCACCAAGGAGAAACCACACAGAAGCATATGCATCATGGGAGTTTCATCACATCCCACCCACTATTAGCAAAGAGAATTGAAAGTTAGTTTTAGAACATGATGCCTCATTTCATTTGGGATTTAAATCTAAAGAATTCAAATTTATTATCAATAAACAGTTGGCATATGTTATTATATTTAATCATAATTTGTTGGTCTCTATAAAAGGGTTTACTTATCAGAAGAAAACCTATAATGATCCTTAAGTATTTGCCCCAAATACCACCCCATTATTGAGAGTTTAGAGTACTAAAAATCATCCTTATCCAAAATTTACCCCAGGAGAGGTCAACATTAGAAAATAAAATGATAGACACCGAGAAGAAGAGATCTGAGAACTTCTTTAAACACAAAGGCTATAAAAGTAAAGATGCAAACCCCACTCCCACGGCCAGGAGTCCTGTAGTACAGCCTGGACATGTGAGCACTGACGACAACCTAGACTTCAAAAACTCTCCTCTAGTTAACAGAGCAGGGCAAAGGCACCAATTTTAAAACACACCTGACTCCCAGTCTGTGAAACCACGTCTCCCACTAAAATGGCATATTTCTGTCGTTCATTTATTCATGACAAATACTCAAACGTGTATTGAATGTTAGAGGTTGCAGGAAGAGCTGGGAAAAGCGAGGTGGACAAAAGCAACATGCCCCCCGTTCTTTCATGGATCTTACACTTAAGACATAAACAAGTAAATCACATCTCCCCCGAAAGTTAAGAGCTGGGAATAACATTGTTACCGATATTTGGGATGAAATACTCCAAGAGACTTGGATATTTACATTCATCATCACTGCTACATCCCTGGAAAGAACAAGTTTTCTGCTTAAAGTAGCTCTGCAGAGCTTTGTTCCACTCCCATTTTCCTCCGGGTCAGACAATCACTGTGTACATCGCCTGGTTTTCTGATTGGTGGCTCCCTAGTCTTGCTATTTAAAGCAACTAGAATGTGGTCCTCTTTTTGCAAAGGTTCCCCCAAACATTTGGTCAAGAACTAGGGAAAGTCTGGCACTGGTGCATAAGTAAATTATTTGCAGTGAATAGATAGCCAGAAAGAGCCCTGGGGACAGTGCTGCTGGAGACCAAAGCAAAAGGAGTTCCAGCAACCCGGAAATCACAGGAAGCGTTCCTAAATGAATCTTGGCAAAGGGAGAAATTAAAACCACAATCGCCATCTAGAGCTTTGGCTTCAAATTGAAAACTTAGATGAAAGGTTAATAATATGAATAACACAAGTAATAATAATATCAGTAAGTCAAACTCCCATGTAAGCTGATGAGAAGAACCCATCCCAGTAAATAAAGCATAAAGATGAATATATAATTCATTGAAAAGAAAAACACTTTGCAATTAAACATCTGAATAAATACCAACACCACTAATAAAAAAGTTGAACAATATGAGATTTTCCCTACTGTGGCAGTTTGATTGAATTTATGAATTCCAAAAAGAGACATAGATTATGTTTGTAAACTGGTCTGTTCCTCTGAGCGTGATAACCCTTTGACTGTATTAAATTCAAAGTTTTACCTTTACTTGATTAAGATTAGGTCTTTGATTCAACCACATCATTTGGGCGACTCAGGGTTGAGTTCCCACCCCCTTGGTGGGCTTTATAAATGGATACTCACTAAAAAAGGCACACAGAAGAAGATACATGGAAAAAGAAAAGAACTCCATAGACATGGTAGAGGAAAGAACTTGATCCTGGGTCTGCAGAAAGGGCTGAGCCATTTGCCTGATAGTTTACAGCTGAGAAGGCCCAGAAAGAAACAAGCCTACAGCTGAGATAGGAAGAAGCTGGCTCCACGGTCCTTAAGAGGAAGAGGAAGGCTGAACCCTTGCAGAGATTGGCAAACATCTTGCTTCAACAGGTGGCAAGAGAATTGGGTGAGGTTCCTCTTATGGTACCTTGAGTTGGACTCTTTAGGGCCTTATAAATGTAAGCTTTTACCCCAAATAAATACCCTTTACAAAAGCCAACAGGGAAGTGGATGTGGCTCAAGCAACTGGGCTCCTGTCTACCACATGAGAAGTCCAGGGTTTGATTCCTGGGGCCTCCTAGTGAAAGCGAGCTGGCCTAAGTGCTGGCCCACGCAGAGTGCTGGTTGGAGCAGAGAGCTGGTGCAGCAAGATGACACACAGGAGAGACGCAGCAGACCAGGGAGCTGAAGTGGCGCAAGAGATTGAGCGCCTCTCTCCTACTCTGGAAGGTCCCGGGATTGGTTCCCAGTGCTGCCTAAAGAGAAGACAAGCAGACACAGAACAACACAGACAACAAATGCAAAAACTATGGGGGCGGGGGGGATAAATAAATCTTAAAACATTTCTGGTACTTTGCATCCATACCCCTTTGGCTGACTAATACACCTACTAAATAGCAAAGAGTAAAATCGCACACACACACGCATGTGGTTTAGTTTTTGTCTGTTTTTTTTGACCATGCACAGCACGGGACATTTCCACTATTGTTGCTCTACCATTATCACTTTTCTGGTACTTTTTCAATAACCTCTCAACTCATTTCTCCATGGGCTGCTTCCATTCTTGCTTCTACAACTGATTCTTCACAAAGGGATTCGATCATGTCACTTTCCAGCTTGAAATCTTCAATGGCCTCGAATCCCGCTCAGAACAAAATCGCCAAACCTTGCCCAAGGCTCACAAAGCCATTCAGGCATCTGGCCCCATCAGTGCTCCAGCTCAGATCCTCTGACTAGCCCACTGCTCACTCGACGCCAGCCATATTGGACTCCGTCCTCGTCCCATAGCATCCAAAGCGAGTTCCCACCTCAAGGTCTTAACACCGGCTCGTTTCTTTGCCTGAAAGGCCTTTCCCACAGGCTCAGTCCCATATTTTCCATTTAGGTCTCCACTCGGATATTTCCTTCTAAGAGAGGCCTTTCCTAACAACCCATTCAAAAATCGAACCCTTCACTTCCTCCACCCTGCTTTAATTTTCTTTACAATACTTACCTACATCTGATAGTCATAAAGATGATAATGGCTTTTGTTTTATAATTATCCTAGGAATGTACCAAAGGAAAGGATTAGAGGAACAAACAAGGTTTTAATCACACTAAATTATTTTGGTAGTACACACACACAGCATGCCAAATAATAGAGCTTTGTTTAAATAAATTGTGATTTAACAATGTGATTCAGTATTATGTAGTCATTAAGAGTCATTATTCAACTAATGGAAATGCAGAAAATACTCTTAATATAGGAAAAAGTCATAATGCTAAATTTTATCCTTAGTGGTGTCATAGATGTGTAAAACAACAAAAAAAATCATAAACACTTATGCTTAAAAATGGAAGAAAATACATGTTTATACAGGTTTTAAATGAATACTGGGGATGACTGTTCTTTTCTTTCTAGTAGTTAATTGTGACACATTCAAGGAAAGATTCTATTAATCTGGAAAAATCACTTTAGCTTAAAAAATCTTTTTATCATTGTAGCACAGTGATTTCAAATTTATATTAAAGCACAGAATGCTTCTTCAATTCAAAGCTTATCTGAAAGGCCAAAATGAAAAAGGGATAAACACTACTCTATCCTGCTGCTAGGTCTTCCCAAATCATATTCTGAAAAACTTCATCTGCATCGGATAAATGAGTGTATCTGGTGTTTATGGTGTCATGACTAAGTCCTATCAATCCAGTTATGGTTATAAACAATCAGCACATTAGTAGAATCCTTAACAGTGGGGCTATTTTTTTTTTTTTTGTAACCTAATAGTTTATCCATTTAATGGACGGCAGGATCTTTATGAGGAAATCAGTTTGGTATTTTCTGGGCTTATAAAAGTGACAAATTGCACTTGGATTTATGCATTTGTCACTTAGAGAAGTTTTAAAACATTTTTGATGAGCTAAGAGCTCCTAATGTAGGAAAGTTTAATAAATAAGCGAGGAAAAGGCATTCTCTACACCAGCAATTGCAAACTCAAATGTTCCTGGGGGGCAGGGAGGCAACATAAATTAGTGAACTGGCGCTGGGTGCAAGACACGGACAGGCAGCACTTGCATATTAAAGACGAGGGATTGTTCTTCATTTCCACAAAGAAATGAGCTCATTCTCATTTTTCTTAAAAATGTAGCACTTTCTGTCTCCTTTTCTTTTCCCACTTTAGAGAGAGACAGGGGTATAGAGAAATATTTGCCTATTACCGAGAAATAGCAATCATGCAATGACAAATGACAATGAACTCATTTTTTGCTTAAAAATCTCTTCTGCTTTTAATTCAACTTTATATTTAGCTGTGGCGTATTTAGCCTCAGAATCAGGTACTCTGAAGAAGTGGTGAGGATTGTGGCAAAAAGTAAACCACACAACTAGCAAGTTCAGACTAGCCTTGCCACAAGAGAACGCAAGCCCCGCGTGGCCAGATCTTCCACCGTTTTTCACGAGAAGCTAGGAAGATGTATTTTTATGTAATATGTCTTGATTTTTACATGATGGCTCCTATATTACTAAATATACTGTGAGGGTCCAAGCAAAATATATCCATAAGCTAGATGTAGCTCTGCCCTTCCTTCTCCAAAGAAAGTACAAATGGCAGCTTTTTGGCCCCTATTGAATGTTATCACAAAAAGGAGCTCAATGCCCTTCACCAGTTAATTCTTTTTCATTAAATCTGCTTTCCCCATCATCCCAGATTGTTATAGTTCACATGTGTTATTGCCCACTATCAAATCTTTCTTATGGAAAGGACTGGCAAGCATCGAAAGACACTGGACCTTTATACAGTGTTCTGCAAGTACCATAATGGAGTGCATATATGCCAAGTCAGAAATTATTTTACAAGAGGTTACCAAGCTGGAAAACCCTAGTCACGCTCTTAGCAAGAGCAATACAAAATTTTAAATTAGCATTATGGGATCAATACATTGATCACCTTGAGGCTAATGGACATTTGTATCATTGATCCACACGATCTCACGTGAGCAGGTCATCTCTCTGACAGAGAGGCTTAACATTCCTGAAGGTTATTGGAGGCATTTGCCTCACAGAGAAACAATTCTTCACCCTGTTTCTCCTTATTTGGTTCAGATGGATGATCCCATTTAGCAGCTTGTGAAGAGACTAGTTACTTAGAGTTAATGAGCTTATAGATCAGTGCAAGGCTGGCATTCATTAGCATTGTCTTGTGTACAGATGGCCTGCAATTTGTAGATTTTTACAGTTTATAAACAAATCTGGAAAATCAGGCCATCAAAGACAATTTCATATGAGACAGCAGGTTCCTGATCAGTTACTCTGGTTAACTGGGGACCAAAGGTATACAATTGACGAGCCTATAGATTTTTCTCACTAATAGGGGCATGGTATAATCAGATGGGGGGGGCTCCTAGCAAACAGTCATGGGTAAGTGCTTCGTGGGCATATATCTCACCTGAGACCTAAGTTACATTTGAATACGTTTGCATGAGTCATAACATTTAAATTATTCTGGCCTTTCATCAAAGACTTCTATAAATGTATAAAAAGAAATCTTACATCTAGATATCTGTTTCCATCAGAGTATGCCAGAATTCTCATGCACCTGTTCATGTTCTCTTAAAAAAAAATTAGTAAACTTTATTTCAACTTCAAAAAATAAAATAACAGACTAAAGGAAGCTTAACAAATCATGGAAGCATCACCCCCCCAAAATCCTCTGCAGGGGTCTCCATCCCAATCAATCCCCCCAAACAAACCCAATCGCTTCTCCACTGTACAGAAAGATAAACAAATGAGCACAGACTGGTTAAATGACATGACCAAGGTCTCCTTGTTAATGAAGAAAATGAAGAAAAAAAATGCTTGATTGTATTCACATCTCATAAAACTAAATCCCATTTTTTTTAAACCTTTTGCATTGATATAGTACCTTCTTTGCCTTTGCTATAAAAATATTACAATATTACAGTTAACTATAGTCAATAAGTTACATTAGTTGTATTTTTCCCATGTATCACCATATTCATTTTTCTTTTTATTTTTTGAGTTACTGGGGATTTAGCCTGGGATCTCGCATGTGGGAGGACGGTGCTCAACCACCAAGCCACACTGGCTCCCCGGAGCTG
>JAQZBX010005680.1:0-55610 GCA_029593785.1 Cabassous unicinctus
GTAAAAAAAAGAAAGAAAACAGAGAAAAAAAGGAGAGAAATAAAACAACAAAAAAATTGAAGACCAAACAAAAAGAGATGGAATGAAAGAGAAACAACAGAAAATAGAAGATAGAAAAATGAAGGAAAGAAAAGAAATTACATAGGTGGAAAAAATTGGCAAAAAAAAAACTAAGAAAAACTGCCTTCCCTCTTAGGCCTCTAAGGAGCTTTTCAGGCTGCTGGTGTTCATCAATCAATCACCCTGCAGCCTGTCCACTGCAGGTAATGTACCAGGTTTTAGTGAGTAAATTAAGGGAAAAAAAGGAAACTTATATATATATATAAAAACAGATCCAAGAAAACCTAAAATAAAAAGAGTGTCTATGTTCCCTGTCATAAGGTATCAGCTGTATGCCTGATAATCCAGTGGATCACTTCTCCACTTCTCTAAAGAAAGCTGGAATGGAGCCAAGGGCCTCGTATATGCAAGGTGGGAATTCCTCCACTGAGCTAAATTGTCTCCTTAGGTTGATTATGCTTCAGAAAGCTATGTGCCCCCTTCCCCCAGGCGTTTTAGACTACAGTTTGCTAGAGTTCTGCTGATTAGGTGTCTGTCCCGGCCCCTCTTTAATCTATTTCCTCTCTTTCCCCTGGGTGGCTGGGCATGACAGCCTGCCTGAGCAGATTTCTCTCCCCTCTACTGTTGGGTCAGGGTCCCATCTGAGATTCAAAGTGAGTTCAGCTGGCCAAACTCGCTACAAAGAAACCACTTTGTACCCTTTGTCAGACCCTCTTCTTCCCAGGGAACATCCCCTACCAGTAGGTTGGCAGCAGCAAGCCAGGGACTCCACCAAGGCTACTTGCCCTGAGGGCGGAGTATATATGCCATTTCTAGCCACAGGGGTGAGCAACTCATGGTTTTCCTTTGGCTTCTTTATCTTTCCAGTACCTTCCTAGATGATTCAGAGCACTTTCCTGTTCTATATATAAATCCAAAGCAGCTCCTTTAGATAGATCCCTGCCTTCTCTCCACTTTTTTTTGTGAGAGTGTCAGACTCTGCCTACCTACTTTTGTGCCATTTTCCCAGAAGTCCCTATTGGGTATTTTTGAAAAAAAATTTTTTTTACTAGTGATTCAAATTCTTCATGGCTATTGGTTTTCCATTTGCCTGGCATATCTTTTTCTATTCCTCAATGTTTTACCTTTCAATGTAGTTTTACTGTTTCATTTCTGATGCATAAACTTGTATTTAAAATACTATATTTTCTATTTTTAATAAGTGAGTTATATCTTTCACATTTTTACTGACTAATGATAAATTTGTATTAATTTCTGCTTTTATTTTTGTATTTCTATTAAATATGATTTTTCTTTACTACTTTTTTCTTTCCTATCTTCTGTTAAATTAATAAAGATTTTGTTCTATGATTTAATTTGAAATTAGATAGTAAGAATTTATTTACTAAGTAAGAATTTATTTATAAGTAAGAATTTACTTATAAGTTTATTTATAAGTAAATAAATTTATTTATAAGTAAGAATTTACTAATTCTTACTTATCTTTGCTTCATGCATCTCTCTGTTTGAGTCCATGGTTCTTCTTGCTGAAGTACTTTCTCTTGTGATTACTTTAGTTGAGTTTTGTGGATACCAATATCTTCCAGTCACTGTATGTATGAAAACTCTTTATTTGAGTAAGAGAAGTTTTTACTGGGTATAAAAATCCAGGTTGACTGCTTTTTTCCCTCATGTCTTTGAAGTTATAACATTGTTGTTGCTAATTGAGAATTCTATTAACAGTCTAATTGCCCTTTCTTTGTAGGTCAAAATTACTACTGAGGTAACTAATAACATTTTTCTCTTTATCTTTGATATTCTGAAATTTCACTGCAATGTATTTAGATGAAGATTTTTTTAGTTATGTTTTGTAGGCATTCAATAAATTCTTTCTCTATGAGGAGGCATCTTTTTAAAATTCTGTAAAATGTTAAATAAATACCTCTTCCAATATTGCCTTCCTATCAGCTCTTCCATTCTCAAAATCTAGAACTCCTATTAGGTATAAGCAGGCATTTCTCTTTCCAGCTTCCATGTCTCTGAACTCTGCTTTCAACTTTTAAACATCCTTTTATTGATCTATGTTGGCTTCTGTACAATCATTCAGTTTACTAATTCTCTCTTCAGCTCTCAGTTGGCTCTTTTTCTGTTTGTTTGTTTTTTCAAATTGAGTTGCCTGCTTTTTTTTCTCCTGAAAACTTTTCTTTTTTATGAATATTATTTATCTCTGTTAATATATCAAGGGTGCATAGTTTTCAAACTATTGTTTCTAATCTCTATCTGGTAATTTCCTATTTGTAAATATGTTTACTACCTTTCATGACCCTAATTTTCCTCAGGTAGTATGGGATTTTAGTCTCTAAGGCCATCCCAAATCTCTCTTTTTTCACCCTTATTCTCAAATTCATTTCTCCATATCTGGTGATTTTAGGGTTGCTTCTACCCAGCCAAGTCCAGAAGCAAGTCTTACATTGGTAGTTTGACTGGGAATCTTCCTTTTCCTCCTCTAGATTCTCTGTTCATTCTTCTTTCCTCTTTTTGGTCCCTAGAGATAGTGGTTTTGATTTTGAGTCTGACTATATCTTTTAAATACTCAAACATGGTAAAGTTATATTTAGTATCTTTAAAAGACAAGGAGTCTATTTAACTAGAGCAAGTCTTTTATAAATAGAAACACAAACTCACAGACTACCTTCTGTGCAGAAAACATAAAATCATAAAGTTATGGGAAAATCTTTCATTTTATAGAAAATAAATTTAAAAAGAACAAGTGACTTATACAATGCCATCCATCTGGTGAGTGGAATATAGAAAATTATAAACTAATTTTCTTGTTTCCCTCTTCTCAACTATACTTATTTGATCCTCTTTGCACAAAATGCTCCCTGACTTCTGCTAAGTGTAAAGACTGACCATATTTTTATTAACAGAGACACGTGTCTCAAATTATTTCAAACACTACATAAGTGGTGGTCCATAAAGCTCATCTGGAATGAAAATACATCTGTTTGTCCCACTTAGAATTAATTTTTAAAGAGCTTTCTACTACTGAAAAATGATAAATTAAAAATAAAAAAGAACACCAACTCCAAGACCTGGAATCAGTGGTCCACATTCTAATATGGCAATAGTCATTTGGAGATGAGCAGATGCTGTGTCCATTTGGTTGGACCGTAGTCTTGCCAGTTCACCAGTCACCATCTAGCTGTCTTATTTATTCATACTCCTTGTCTATCTCCTGAATTAGCGAGCCTTGCTCTAAACTCTCATGGAACTATAACACTATCATTACATTTTCATAATGTTTGCATTAAACTTAATACAAAATCTCTGTGAAAATGGTGCTTTATGCATTTTACCTTAAACACTTTAATCACACATTGGTTCTTTTTATCAGATCAAGTATTTTCTAGCAGAGCAAAATACTTGCTAGCCAAAGTATTCTCTAGCTCTCCTGAGGGCAAGAAGCAGGTACAGAGGCTGTGGTACAGAACTCTGTAAAGCTAGGCAGCAGCAAAGAGGACTTGGGCACCTGGGAAGCAGATGCCAAGGAGAGCAACTTTGGGATGCAAACAAGTGAGAAAAGAGGGGGCTGATGGCATGTTTCACTTTCTCTCCAATTGTATTGGGCACTGCCTTCATGCCCACATCCTACTGCCTGGGAGCACAGGATCTCCATCCTCTCCTGTCCTTTCCCATGAGGATGCAAGTGCTTGTGTGACTCAGGGTCTTTCTAAATTTGAGTTCTAGGACTGAAACAAACTCCCCTTAAGATTTAAGGACTTCATCATTTCCCCTCTGTGCTAGACAGTTGCCTTCCTTGTTTCAGTGGGGGCAAATTTAGTCATATGTATTAAAGGAATTATTATGCAAACCAAGCAGCACTCAGAAAAATATTCCAGTGGGAATGTTTAAAGAATTGCCATGTTTGCTGCAAGGCTAATCTAACAAAAAAGGATTTTTTCATCTTTAGCATATAACGTTCCATAAGACCTAGCAGTTTTTAATCTGTTCTCTAAAATTCCATTTGTGCAGGTTTGGTCATACATTTAGATTCTGGATGTCATTAGCTAAACCTAATAGTTATTTGGGTTTTTTTTTTTTTTGCCTCTGGGCTATCTTTAGCTCATTATCTTGGAAGTCAACATTCTGAATTATAGATATATGTATGCACATAACCACACACACATAGAAATAAATTTCCCTGACATCAGTAATATTGCCTAGGGAGTACCCAGATAACAAGGAGTGTAATGTGGAGGACGTTTTCCTCATGGTCTGTATAATTCACAGAAAACTATGTTGAAGCCCCTTCTACGGGCCCTTTACAGCATCCTATGCTTACACCCATTGCAGGACTCAGTACATATAATATGTTTGTTCACTTAATCTGCCTTCCACTTAGAATAAGCTATATGAAGGTAGAAATTATTTCATATTTAACTTTGTATTCCTTATATCTAGCACTTTTGAATCTAAGAAAATATTTATATAGCTCAAGAAGCTTAAGAACATACCTATGAAATTTTGTGGCATTCATAGAAGTTTTTCTCATCCTGAATCATTTGGTTGAGAATGATGGATGTTCAAGGAATCTGTCTTCAATTAAATCAGTCTTATAAAGAATTTCCAGAGCTGGCCTTGTATTTTTGGATAGCCAAGGGGTGTGCTTTTCTATTTAAAATGCTTTGAGGTGAATAAAACAAAAGAAAGAAAATCATGAGAGAATGTGTAAGGATAAATATAAAATGATGGAGGCTGTCACTTAATATACTTTGGTTTTAACACCAGATGAAAGAATGTGAGTCATTCCCCATACCTTCAAAGAGCTTATAACTAACAGAAGAGCACAATGGAGCAAGCATGCATTAATGGGAAGGTGATTAGCAAGTGCCACAAAGATCAACATAGACCAAATTCCATTGTGGTTGTAAAATAATATCTGTGGGTTTTGGTGACCAGAAGTGGTGAATTTACTGAGGACACTAGATTAGTTAGGCCCTTAAGGAATAAAGAGGATAAAGTTGCACAATTTAAGTGGTTGTTTCCAGAGTATGGAAATCAGTGATGATGAAATTATCAAGAGACAGTTGAAAGAGAAAACCCCATATAACTTTCATAGCACAAATCTTGTAATTATTTTATTGACTAATATATTGCCTCTTTAAAAATGTTCTTTCAAATCTATATAATGAGCTGTTAAGAATATCTCAATGATAACATAAATTACGTCTACCCGGCTTATGTGCCCCCTGTTTTCAATGGATCAGTAGCTAGTTAGTCATAACAAAATGACTTATCCTTTTGTCTCTCTGGCATTGGAGTCCAAGTTCTGAGAGTTAGGTTATGAATCATCAAGTGATGTTTTTTTCCCCTAATGATAAAGTAGGAAAGGAAAAGAGGAACTGTAGGACAACAATTAAGATAGCCTAATGTCAGAAAGCCATTATTGTAAGGTTATAGGAAAATTCTCACCAGCTTACAGCCTAATAGTTGGCAAATGCTTTATAAATCACCTTATCCTATACACACTCTATGGCATTACTTAATTTTTTTCTTATCTTTTTAGCTCTAGGTGTTATTTCTAACTCTCCACAGTCTGAATGACAGTTTATATTGTCTTCAACAGAAAATCAGCCCACACTTTAGGTAAACCTTTTGGAAAATACATGTCTATCAGTTGATGTTGGCAGCATTTCTTTTTTTCCTTGATTTGGCATGGTTTACACTTCTCTCATGTTTATCTTAGGAGATATATGCCCTTGCACAGAATGCAAATGGGAAGTACAGGGAGTTCTAAATGAGTTTCCATTTGACATTGCTTGGTAAGAGATTATTTTCAGTACTTTTAGTGTAAGAAGTGTGCCTTGAGACTCTGGTTTTTATATTCATTTATTATACTTTCATAACACCTTTATTATAGGTGAATTGGAGGCAAATTCAGAGATCATTAGATTCTATGAATTTCCTGTCCACTTTCTGTATGGAAGTGGGAAAAGTTGAAATCTCTTCCCTCTGCAAAGCTGTTCCTTGGTCTGTTTGAACTCAAATCCATTCCTCTCCCATATCCAAACCCACTCCTTCCTGCTCTGCTCTATATTTGAGAGTCCCAGGCTGATCTTCCTGGACTCAGTTAACTTCTGGATGTGGGAGGCCCTGGCAGGAATTGGAGGGTAAGGGAAGGGGAGATGCCACCTCCTCTTTCTTTGCCTCAAGCCTTATCTCCAACTGTGTCTCTCCCTGACCCCAGATGCCATCTAAGAGGCCCAACTACCTTCTTCCAGGTGAGACATGCCTCTGGGTTCCAATAATCTCACCTATTCCATTGGTACCTTTGTCCACACTTATGAGTGGTTATGGCTTCTGCTATTTCTAATCTCAGGGTTACCACAACTTCCCCTTGTTTGGGATCATAGCTCTTCTATCCATTAAACCAATGTCTGCTTGTATTTTAAATACTTAAAGTAGATTATGTTACCCTGGTTGGACCCTGACCAATACATTCCATTTCCTCTTTCTTCACTGATGTTTGGTGAAATTACATAGTACTCTCACTTAAAACACAACCTCTATTGTTGAATAATGAAATATATTTATCACTATGTGCAGTCTACAATGTGTAGTGCTGAGATAGAGTGAGGAATAAGACAAGGTCCAAGTTGTGGAAATGGTAAGAACGGAAGGCAGAAGAGCTGGTACACATGTTGGGTTCTAAGTACACAGTTGACCCAATGTCAGGGTCTTATAGAATGACGGTACCATTGAGGAGTTCATGGCCTCAGATTGGACAAGGCTTGGAGATATCATTTCTTTATTCATTTACAAACAATTATAGTATCCAACCAAGTGCCGGGACTTTTGCAAGCCACCAGGGCTAGACACTGGCACTAAGACTGGATGCATAAAAGAAGGACAGAGTGTTTGCCCTCAAAGAACTCACAGTGCAATAGTGGAGCAGGAGAAGCATACAGACCATTATAAAATGGTGCCAGTAAAGAGGGAAGCCATGGGGTGGCAAGGAGGTTGGGCAGCTATAGGAGCACATTACTAGAAAGTAACTGCTTCAAACTGCCTCTAACTTAGAAGAAAAAATAAAGATGCATACTAATCATCACCCCAAAAGGCTTCACCCAAAGATCTTCTTTGAAAGAACAGGGTTGAAGTTAAATTCTTCTCCCCAGGCAGCATTTTTCAGTAATGCTTAAGAGTTGAAACCCATTCAACCCCTCCAAACACATCTTTAGCTATTGATGCAAACATAAATGCTATGCCCATCTCTAGAATATGCTGTATCTACCCTACACCTGCCTCATGATTTCTACTTTCAGAGAATATGTTCTCTCTCTGTTAACCTCTGGCACCCTTGAGTATGCCTTGTTCCCCAGTTCTGATTTGCTCCAAGTCTTCTTGATTCACAGCCCCTCATATCCTGGTATGTCCTGAAATACACACACACACACACACACACACATATATATATATATATGGAGAGAGAGAGAGAGAGAATGAGAAGTCAGAAGTCCAAAATGAAGCTTATGGGGGTATACATCTATATCAATTTTGATATAGATATAAATATAGGCATAGATATTTATCAACACTTTCATTTCAGACATTGTTTCTTAGAAGGAGAGAAAAAATGGGTTACTGGAAGGGACTCGATTTAGGCCCATGGGACAGCAGGGATTCTGAATCTTAGGGAAACACGAGAGCCCTCCACCCCTGGGGAAGAAAAGGTACTGAAAATCCAAGATAAATCAATGAAACAATCAGTGACCCTAGGCACAGGTTTTTCCAGTTGCTTCAAAATCACGACGAGTGAGGGGGCTTGGGTTCCTAACTATAGCTCAAGTTCCTAAGAAGTTCAGTCTGGAGAGCAGCCAGATTTGCTGGGTGCCTTTATTAGGAACAGCAAGGGGTTTCCTGCCACACTGCTGTGGCATAGCTCCCAGTAAGAGGTGGCAACAAGCCATCCAAACAGCCCCTTGTATTAGTTTCCTACTGCAGCTTAACAAATTACCACAAACAGTGGTTTAAAACAGCACAAATTTATTATCTTACAGTTTGGGAGGTCAGATATCCAAAATAGGTCTCACGGGGCTAAAATGAAGGTGTCAGCAGGGCTGCATTCCTTGGGGAGGCTTCAGGGGAGAATTGATTCCTAGCTTTTTACAGCTTCTAGAAGCTGCCCACTTTGGCATTCCTCAGCTCATGGCTCATTTCTATCTTCAAATCCAGCAATTCATATCACTCCAGCTGACCTTTGCTTCTACCCTTACATCTCTTTCTCTGATTTCCCTGCCTCCCTTTTTCATTTATAGTAAGCCTTGTGATTACATTGGTCTACCTACTTAATCCAGAATCTCCCTATCTCAAAATCCTTAAAGTAATCGTATCCCAAAAGTACCTTTTGCCACCTAAGGTAACATATTCACAGGTTTCAAGGATTAGGACGTGGCCATCTTTGGGAGCCATTAGGCTGCCTGCCATGCCCCTGTTATACCCTGTGAAGGACTGGAGCTGTCACAACTGGATTTAGCAAAGGAGATGCTAAGAGCAGGGATGAATCCCAAATTGTAAACCCCATTAATGAATTTGCATTAATTTCCTTCACCCCTCTTTTTGGGAAAGAGTTTGCAAAATCAGGGAGGTCGTGAGACACTTTGCAGAACTGATGGAACCACCAGCCCCTGGATAATCACCTTTTATGTGAGAACAGTTTTGTAGCATTTTCTTTTCTCTTATTCTTTAGGAGGATTCCCTGAAACCCCAGTTTAGGTGACTCAATATAGGAGCAAACAGTTGGGAAATCACAAGTGATGGCAACAATTAATATTCACCAGAAACAGATGTATGTTACATGTGAAATGAGGGCAGAACAGCAAGCATCTAAGGGATTTTATAGCAGTGGCTGGACCCACACAACCTGGAACAGACATGTCCACCCCAGCAAACCATGGATAATGTCCCCTTACACACTTAGTGGACAATGGACCATGATGAATGCATGGAAACCTCATGTGAAAGGGTATTTCTAGACTCTGGATTCATATACTCTAAGGGATTCTACAGCATTTTCCATTAAAGATTTTGAAAGCCAAGGTGGAATTTGTAGGAGACAGAATGTAATCCAGAAAGGAAGGAATCAGATGATGTGCTCAACCAGAAACAAGCAAAAAGAATGGATGCCTGAAAAAATTTTTTCACCACGACAACCTTTGGTTTCTGGCCTATGATGTGTGAGTGAGCCCCAGGATTTCTACAGCAAAATATCTTTGGAGTGAATAAGCACTTCTTTGGGCATAGAGATTGTTCTAAAAGCCTGAGAGGACCCTATATTTCTCAGTTCTGTTTAGGGCAAACGGTTAAACCCAATCTCAGTTTTATTTCTGTTCATAAAAGTCCATCCAACTTCCTCCCTTCACTCAATATGAGCCATTCCAGAAATGGCCGTAAATTCACACATCTGAGAAGTTGACTCAAATCAGTTATCTAAATGTGGAACTGATAGGGAACTATTTAAATAGCACAGATAACTGATGGCAAGGATTGCATTGCCTTTTTATTAGAGGCCTGAAATAGCCTTTTAATTATCAAAACATTACAATGAATTATCTCACAAGAAGATTAAAGATTTCACATTTAGTTCCCAATTCTAAATTTATGCATACTGAGGGTAGAGATCATTCTCTGCAAGCAAAGAAACAAATTTCCCAATAAACAACAATTTATCATTTTCCTCAGCATGATAAGGAAAGGGGCAGAGCACAAAGTCTATTTTTCTCAGTAGATTAATTCACAGGACTTGGCTTAATTTGAAAGAAAAGATTCTGTGTATGCTTTCATTTGTTTGCTAAACTCCCTTTTTTTTCCAAACTGTTTTCATGTGTGGGTGTGGGAAGTTTAGAACTGGACAGATTTCAGGGGAGAAACACAGAATTTGAGGCTAACCTAAGGAAAGGAATAATTAGACTGTGACTATTCCACAGGACATTTTTTAAAACATTCCTGCAGATAATAAATCTGATTTTTCATGTGAAAAAGTCCATATTTTCCATGCTCACTTTCAAATCTACCATTTCTCAATTAAAATTGATTTCTGGTCTTTCCAGGATCCTGAAAAGAAAGGCTAATAACATTAGCTACCACTCATTTACCATGTGGCAGGAGATCTGCTTGCATTATAGTTAGTGCACTCTACAGCCTGACAAGATGGTAGATGCTATCACCATTTAATCATGATAAGAGGGAGGGTCAGAATAAATTGTTAGTAAGTAACTGAATTGGGATTTCAAGCAGGTGATCTAATCCCCAAATTAGTCCTTTTTCTATATTGTTTTGTTTCTTTCAAGGTGATATTACTACCAAAAATATTTTTCACTGTGAGAGGTATAATCATCACTGAATTATCCAGGGACTAAGTTACTCTAGACCCTCTCTTCTTTTCTTTTTGTCCCTTCCTCCTTCTTCTGGCTGCACCACTTGGTATCTTACATTGAGCTTCTTTCTCTTATCTTTTAAGCACGATTTCCTCATGCAGAGCTGCTTTCTCCTTCCAGGAAAAACAAGAGAACAATTCAAATTTAATCATTCAAAGTCATGAGTTCTCATAGTTATACTTTTACTAATAGCACAGAATGGAAAAGCATCCTGCTGCAATTTTGCAATATTACCGACATCACATTTTCTATTTATGGGAATATTTGGATATAATGTATATAAGTGATAATGGGAATCACAGATATGGTTATGGATGCAGCAGCTCCAGCTTCTATGTGCAAAAAGTAATTGAATAATCAATCATAGCTCCGCCATTATTCTTAGTTCAACATTTCATGTAGTAACTAACAATAGAAAGAACTAGCACTAAAAATTACATTTATTTGCCACATCTGATGCATGCTGTGGACTTCTTGCCAAAATTCACTAATTTGCTGGAGCCTTCCATACCTAGAAGAAAACATGGAATGATAAAAATTTAAAGGCATATTAACCTAGTGGTTTCCAGGCTGTATCACTCAGTAATCACTATAAGGGTGTGATTGATATGTTTACATGTCAGCTTGGCTAGGTAATGGTGCCAGTTGTTTGGTCAAGCAAGTGTTGGCCTGACTATAACTGTTAGGACATTTTGTAGACTTAAGCAGTAAGTTGGTTGCATCTATAGCTGATTACATCTACAGTCAACTGAGGAGATTGCCATCAGCAATGAGAGTCGGCTCATCTAAACAATTGGAGGCTTTAAAAGGAAAGTGATGATTTCAGCAGTCAGAAGAGAGAATTTCCATCCCTACTTCAGCCACTCAGCTTTGCCCAGGGAATTCATTGGAAATCTTCATCAGAGTTCTCAGCTTGCAGCCTGCCCTACAGAATTTGTACTTGTGCGGCCCCACAGTTGTGTAAAACAATTTTTTTATAGAATCCCATGATATTTACAGATATTTCCTGTTGGTTTTGTTTCCCTAGAGCATCCTGACTTATACAGGCAGGCTTGAGAGGAGAGAGGATCAGGTGAGATCAAGTCCTCCAGTCCAGCACTAAAAGAGCAATTCTACATCTGTATGCATCTTTTAAATCTGGGCTTCCATGTATGGTTTTATTATTTAATAGTTTCTACTACTAAGATACAGATAATTACTTTGAGGCCCCCAAGCACAACAGCTACTCAACCGGAACCAGAACGGACAGTTCCTGCTCCCGCTCTTTTCACTAGCTTAGCCGGCATTTGTGGAAAACATATTATGAAATGTTATTGATTGAAGTGTATTATTTTCTTAAAAATTAATATTTTAAATTTGACTACAAAGATTTTCTGTGCTCTTTGCCCTGTTGGACACATCTCTCTCTTTGGAATTGTGCTAGAAAGTTTAGGTTGTAAAATGAAAATCCTTTCTGAGAATTTCTGAATAGACATTTGTTTCCTGGAAGAGGTATTCTAAGAATTACAAACAAAGGCTACTGCAGAGTACAGCCTTGCTTGCATGTTCTTTTGTGGATCTCAGACATGGTAAGATGGAGTTCTCCCAACCTAAAACCAGAAGCTTACATTTGTCAAATATGTGTTTGCTTTCAAGTTGAAATTATTTTTACTTCATTTAAGATGATATCTAGAAAAATCAATAATGCTATGGTCAGAGGAAAATTTGGTATATAAGTTTTCCTTTTTTCTTTAGAACAGATGGCCTGTTTAACTAAATTTGCTTCTTCTTCCGAGTAAGCAGTGTTGAGCCTCAAATATACAAGCATCATTTGACTGAAGGCATTTAAATGTGTGTCTCGGTTTCTAGGATGTTTTCCAGATGTTGTGTTGCTATGTATTTTAATGGTCTTTATCCTAGAGAAGCATTCAGGACCTCATTTAAAACTAGAACTACTCTGATGCCTGGGATTTCTTGCCACATTCTTGGGCTTCCAACCAATTTTGCATTCTTGCATTACAATGCAAGTACAGCAAAGGGAATGGGATATAAAAAAAGAAAAATTAACATTTGGTTTTAATATTTTCTCTTTTCATTCCCTTAATTTTTTTATTTTTTAAATAAAATTTTATTAAAGTATATCATTCATACATGAACATACATAAACAGTAAGTGAAGAGGAAAAGTAGTGAATTTACCAAAAAAACATGCATATCATCATATAGAGCGCCCATACATCACCCCACTGCTAACACCTTGCATTGCTGTGAAACATTTGTTACAAACTATGAAAGAGCATCATCAAATATTACTACTAACTATTGCCCTTATGTTACATTTGGCATATTTCTCCCCCAACCAACCCAATTATTAATATGCTGTATCAGTATTATACATTTGTTATAGTATGTGAGAGAATGTTCTCATATTTATCCTGTTAACCACAGTCCCTCTTCCACCACTGGGTTCCTTGTGTTATACAGCCACATGTTTTATACAATCCATACAAAATCTACACTCAGAGTCTCTCATTTTCATCACAGAGTTGTGCTGTCTTCACCTCAGTCAATTTTAGAATGTTTTCATTACTCCAAAAGGAAAAATGCCCCTTATATCTCCTATTGTTGTTTCTTAGAATTGAAATATCTTCTTTACCATTGCTGCAAAAATGTTACAATCTTACTGTTAACTATCATCCATAAGTTACATTAGTTGTAATTTTCCCATGTATCACCATATTCTTAACACTTTGTAAACGAAGAACATTCTTATATTTATACTATTAACCACAATCTTCACCCACCACCGAAATCACTGTTATACATTCCCTAGATTATTCTCTAGTTTTATTTCAATTGACATTTACATCCACAGACTACCCCTGTCAGTTACAGTCTCATTTATAAATGAGCAGTGTTAGTTATTCTCACTATAATGTATTACTATCAACTATATTCATTTCTACATTTTTACAATTAACCTTATTAATAATGCTTCATACATTAAGCATCAGCTCCCATTCTCAACCCACATTCTATTTCCTAGTAACCTATACTCTAGGTTTTAACTCCATGTGTTTATTCTTTGTATTTAGTTGATATTAGTGAGACCATACAATATTTGTTCTTTTTTGTCTGGCTTATTTCACTCAACACAATATCATATAGGTTCATACATGTTGCCATATGCATCCCAATTTCATTTCTTCTTACAGCTCAATAGTATTCCATTGTATGTATATACCACATTTTTTTTATCCATTCATCAGTTGATAGACACTTAGGTTGACTCCAAATTTTAGCAACTACGAATAATGCTATGAACATAGGGGTACAAATGTCACAGTTCGCATCCTTGCATTCAGTTCTTCTGAATATATTCCTAGTAACAGGATTGCTGGATCATGCAATAGTTCTGTACTCAGCTTCTTGAGATACTGCCAAACTGTCTTCCACAGAGGCTGTAGCATTCTATATTCCCACCAACAGTGAATATGTGTTCCTATTTCTCCACATCCTTTCCAGCACTTGTAGTTTTCTGGTTTTGGGGATGATGGCCATTCCATCAGGTGTGAAATGGTATTTTTTTTATCTGCATTGTTTGGATCTGCATTTCCCTAATAGCTAGTGGTGTTCATCATTTTTTCATGTGCTTTTTGGCCATTTGTATTTCCTCTTTGGAGAAATGTCTATTCAAGTGCATTGCCTACTTTTTAATTGGGTTGCTTGTCTTTTTATCACTGAGTTGTAGGATCTCTTTATATAATATGGCTATCAAACCCTTGTCAGATACATAACTTCCAAATATTTTCTCCAATTGAGTAGGCTGCGTTATTATTTTCTTGACAAAGTCTTTTGAAAAACAAAAGTGTTAATTCAGAAAGTCCCATTTACCTACTTTTTCTTTCAGTGCTCATGATTTGGGTGTAAGGTTTAAGAAACTAGGGCCTACCACAAGATCTTGAAGATGTTTCTTTACATTTTCTTCTAGAAGTTTTATGGTTGTAGCTTCTATATTTAGGTTCTTGATCCGTTTTGAGTTAATTTTTCCATAAGATGTGAAATAGGGGTACTCTTTCTTTCTTTTGATGTAGATATGCAGTTCTTCCAGCACCATTTGTTGAATAAACTGTTCTGGTCCAGGTGGGAGGGCTTCACAACCTTGTCAAAAATCACTTGACCATAGAAGTGAGAGTCTATTTCTGAGTTCTTGATTTGGTTCCATTGGATATATGTCTATCATTAAGCCAGTACCATGCTATTTTTTTTTTTTATCACTATAGCTAAATAACATGCTTTAAAGTCAGGAAGTGAGTGTCCTCCAGCTTTGTTCTTCTCTTTTAAGACATGTTTGACTCTTCAGGACCCCTTACCCCTCCAAATATATTTGATAATTGGCTTTTCCATTTCTGCGACAAAGGCCTTTAGGGTTTTTATCGGGATTGCCTTGAATCTGTATATCAATTTGGGTATAATTTACATCTTAACAATATTGCAATGGATGAACATGGAACATCCTTCCATTTATTTAGATCTGCTTTGGTTTCTTCAGCAATGTTTTGTAGTTTTCTAAATACAGGTCCTTTATGTCTTTGGTTAAATTTTTCCTAAATATTTGATTAGTTAGTCACCATTGTAAATGGAATTTTTCCTGACTTTCTCTGATTGCTCATCAGTAGTGTATAAAAATACTAATGAGTTTCATGTATTAATCTTGTATCCTGTTACTTTGCTGAACTCGCCTATTAGTTCTAGTAGCATTGTTGTGGATTTGTCGAGTTTTATAGATATAAGATCATATCATCAGCAAATAGTGAAAGTTATACTTCTTCTTTTCTTATTTGGGTGACTTTTATTTCTTTATATTGCCTAATTGTTCTAGCTAGAACTTATAGCAAAATATTGAATAACAGTGGTGACAGTCAGCATCTTTGTCTTGTTCCCAATCTCTGCAGGAAAGCTTTCAGTCTTTCCCCACTGAATGCAATGCTAGCTGTGGTTTTTTCATATATGCACTTTACCACGTTGAGAAAGCTTCCTTCTATTCCTATCTTTTCGAGTGCTTTTATAAAGAAACCATGCTGTATTTTGTCAAATGCCTTTTCTATGTCAATCGGGAGAGAAGATCATGTGATTTTTCTTCCTCAATTTATTAATGTGGTTTATTAAACTCATCAATTTTCTTGCTTTCCTGGGATAAAACCCACTTGATTATGGTGTGTAATTTTCTTAACGTGATTTTGAATTCATTTGCAAGTATTTTGTTGAGGAATTTTGCATCTACATTCATTAGAGAAATTGGTCTGTAATTTTCTTTTTCCATAGTATCTTTATCTGGTTTGGTATTAGGGTGATGTTGGCTTCATAGAATGAGTTTGGTTGCATTCCTTCCTGTTCAGCTTTTTGGAAGAGTTTTAGCAAGATTGGTATTAGATCATCTTTGAATGATTAGTAGAATTCGCCTATGAAACCATCTGGTCCTGGGCTTTTTATCTTTGGGAGATTTATTGATGACTGTTTCAAACTCTTTACTTGTGATTGGTTTGTTGAGGTCTTCTATTTCTTCTAGGATCAGTATAGGTTTTTTCTGTGTTTCTAGAAATTTGTCTATCTCATTTACATTATCTAGTCTGTTGGCATATAGTTGTTCATAATATCCTCTTTTGATCTCTCTTATTTCTGCGGGGTCAGTGGTAATATCCCCCCTCTCATTTCTGATTTCATTTATTTGCATCTTCTCTCTTTTTTTCATTGTTAGTCTAGCTAAGTGTTGGTCAATTTTGTTGATCTTCTTGAAGAACCAACTTTTGGTTTTTTTGATTCTCTTTTGTATTTTTTTTGTTGTTCTCAATTTCATTTATTTCTGCTCTGATCTTTATTATTTCTTTCCTTCAGCTTGGTCAGTGATTAGTTTGCTATTATTTAAAGTTCCTCCAAGCATGCAGGAGGTCTTCAACTTTAGCTATTCTTTTTTAATGTAAGCATTGAGTTATAAATGTTTCTCTCAGCACTGCCTTTGCTGTATCCCATAGGTTTTGATATGTTGCATTCTCATTTTCACTCGTCTCAAGATTTTTACTGATTTCTCTTGCAATTTCTTCTCGAACTACTGATTATTTAAAAGTGTGTTGTTTAATCTGCATATATTTGTGAATTTTCCTTTTTCCTTTCTGTTATTTATTTTCAGCCTTTTTCCATTATGATCAGAGAAAGTGTATTGTATATTTTCAATCTTTTTAAATGTATTGAGACCTGTCTTGTGGTCCAACATATGGTCTATCATAGAGAAGGATCCATGTGCATTTGAAAAGAATTTATATCTTTGGGGTGAAATGCTCTATCAATGTCTGTTAGTTCTAGTCTATTTGTCATATTATTCAAGCTCTCTATTTCCTTATTTATCCTCTGCCAGATGTTCTATTCAAAGCTGAGAGTGGTGTATTGATGTCTCCAACATTATTGTAGAGACATCTGTTTCTCCCTTCAGTTTTGCCAGTGTGTGCATCATGTATCTAGGGGCACTGAAGTTAAGTACATAAATATTTTTATAGTTATTTCTTCATGGGGAATTGCCCCCTATATTAATATATAATGACTTTCTTAATCTCTTGTTACAGTTTTGAATTTAAAATTTATTTTGTCTGATATTAGTATTGTGACATTAGATCTTTCTTTATTACTATTTCTGTGGAATAACTTTTTGCAGCCTTTCACTTTCAACTTGGTTTTTCCTCATGTCTGAGGTAAGTCTCCTGTAGACAGCATATAGATGGCTAATATTTTTTATCCATTTTGTCAGTCTATGCCTTTTGATTGGGGAATTCAATCCATTAATATTCAATGCTATTATTGTAAAGGCATTACTTACTTCATCCACTTTATCCTTTAGTTTTTTATTGTCATATCTTACTATTGTCTTTTTATCCTTTAAGTTACCCTTATTAATAAATAACATTTCTACATTTTTCTCCAAGTTTCTCACCCTCATTTTTTTCCTTTCATGTTGTAGTACTCTTTTAGTATCTTTGTAAATCTGATCTTTTGCAAGATACTCTGTTTTTGTTTTGTTTTGTTTTGTTTGTTTTTGTCTGGGAAGATTTTAAATCCACCCTTATTTTTGAAGGACAGTTTTGCCAGATAAAGAATTCTTGCCAGGCAGTTTTTCTTTTTCACTACCTTAAATACATCATACCACTTTCTTCTCACCTCCATGGTTTCTCATGAGAGATCCACACTTAGTCTTATTGAGGTTCCCTTTTATGTGATACCTTGCTTTTTTCTTGCTGTTTTAGAATCTTCTCTTTATTTTTTGTCATTCTGAATAGTATGTGTTTCAGAATAGGTCTATTCCTGTTCCATTTTTTCCATTCTTTTCTCTTTCTATTCTTCTGTCTTTTCAAGTTCAGGTGTTCTGTCCTCAATTTCACTCTGTCTTCCTTCAATTCAAATCTGCTGTTATGTATCTGTAATGTAAATTTAATATATTTGTTGTGTCTTTCATTCCCATAAGTTCTATTACTTTTCTTTGAAGGCTTTCAAATTGTTCTTTATGCTCATCCAGAGTCTTCTTAACACCCTTTATCTCTTTAGTTATATTATCCTTCAACCACTTGAATTGATTTAGGAAATTTGTGTGATTATCATTGAATTGTTGTCTTAAATCCTGTGAGTCCTCAGGATTGTTGGTTTGTTCCATAGTCTGGGACATCTTTACTGTTTCTTAACATGGTTTGTAATTTTTTGCTTATGTCTAGGCATCTGAATATGTTGGTGAATTTACTCTAATGGTCAATTTCTCTCTCTTGTCTAGTGATTTTGCTTCATGGCTCTTTTTTTAAATTTTTAGTTCAACTTATTCTAGGTCTTTAAAATTGCCCAGCTTAAGTTATCAAAATAGGTTCAGGGACTTACTAATGGGCTCAGATCTACTCCCACAGGTGTGGGACAAGATACAAAATAAGCAGTTTTTTTCCTTGCAATTTCCCAGATGGCCAGAAGATGGCTTTCTGCTCATCTGTGAGTCTTTCCAGTGAAGTGTCTCTTTCATCCTCCACTTGCCTTTTATTCTGGTCTAGCCAGAGCTGAGATTTAAAGTGGGCTCTGCTAGCCAAACTCACTGAAGAGAAACCACTATCCACCCTCCACTGCACCTTCACTCTTCCCAGGGAGGAAGATGTCTGTTCCCCTCTCAATTGGCTGCAATGTGCCATGCGTTTTATCTGGGCTGTTCAATGTGAAGGTGGAGGATTGGTTCCATTCCTAGCCACAGGGGCTAGTAACTCACAGTTTTCCTTTTGGCTTCTTGGTGTCTCTGTCTCTCAATCTCCTGGAGGGTGTGCAGCACTCTCCTGATATGCAGGTCTGCAAAGCAGAGTCCTTGTACAGCTTTCTGCCCTTCCTCCATTGTTTTTGTGGAGTAGCTGAGTCTTGCTTACCTACTCTGACACTACCTTCCCTGAAGTCCCCCTTTCCTTAATTTCTAATAATATTCTTTGACAGATTGGAACACACACAAAATGGGAGCTTGTGATAAATAAAAATTAAAATAATAAAATAAAACTAAGATTTAAATTCAAAATTCAAAAATGAAACTAAATCAGAGAATTTGGGTGAAATTGAATGTCAATTTCACTTTTGCCAACTCTATAGTTCAGGGAAAGTTACTCTATCTCTCTAAAGCTGTTTTTGTTTTTGTTTTTGTTTTTGTTTTTTTTACACAGGACATGGTAAATAAGACCAAAATTCTTAAAAGTGTACTGTCTAAAATGTAAACCTTTGACAATGTTTAGTAGTTATGTTTCACTCTTTGTATATCAGTTATAACAATGCTACCATCCAGATATAAAAAGGTATTAATATAGGGGGAGGAAAGGGAGAGGATGTTGGGTATATGAGAGTCTCCTGTATTCTATGTGTGACTTTGCTGTGACCTAAAACTTCTTTGAAGACAAAATGAAAAATAGTGAGACACTGGTGAATGAGAGGGAGAAGGTGCCATGGTACAGACTGGACACTAGATATTGCAGAGATGAAAGGCAAAGGATCAAAAAAATTTTTTTTATATTTTTCATTTTTTTAATATCCCAATCTTTTCATTTTATTTTTAGTTTTTTTAAATTTTAATGTATTTTACCTCTTACATTTAAAATTATCTTTATTATTTCATTTTCCTATTAATTGTACTCAGCTAGTGTTATGACTTCATCTTTGAAGAAGCTTTGGATCACCAAAGATTTCCAACTGGGTCGTGAGAGGATCATTGGTGTGGGGTGTCAGGGATGTGGGATGCATGGGAGGAAGTTCACCTGAGCATTAATATAAGGTATATTAAAATGTTCAAATGTTCATGGGGCATGGTCACAGTGGGTGGAGAATCACTCAATAAATGAGAGAATACTGAATTTCCATCCTGGAGAGCTCTGCCACATTCACTAAGGGAGCAGCAACAGTCCCCCAAGTGCAGGGGCAGTGACTGGTGAAGGAGGATGATCCACTGATGGGCCCTTGATATTGATGATTAGCTTTATGAGTCTTTGCTCTTGAAATTGAAACTTAGCTTATTGTTATGGGGTGCCTAAGGGTTGCCTCTTGAGAACCTCCTTGTTGCTCAAATGTGTGTCCCACACTAATGAAGGATGTTTATGTGGGAGGTTGTGGGAGGTGTGGGAGGTGGGGCGTATGGGAATCCCTATATTTTTTGTGTAACATTTATGTAATCTAAGTGTCTTTTTTAAAAAATTAAAAAATTAAAAAAAAATAAAAAATCATAAAAATTTAAAAAACATGAAATGGGGATTGTAATACATATGCAAATTGGGGTTACAATGCTATGCCTAAGACATGATAAGTGTTGAGAAAAATGCTGACTGGTATAATAAACCACAAGAGACCAGGTCAGTATAAAATATCTTTTGCACCATTATAGTTAGAACTAGAGTGAGTCATTTCTTTGCATTGCATTAAATTTCAAATAAATGCATTAAAGTATATTTATTTAAGGCTAGAGTAATAAACATGTAGGCCCAAACATACCTTATATTGCTGGAAAATTTTATGACATAAGGTAGAGAGCACATCCCTGAAATACTGGATGCAGGACATGTAATTTTGGAGAAGAGAAGTGAAAAAATGAAGAACAATGTCGTTTGGAACTTATGGTGTCTCAGTGGTAGAGATATGGCTTGGTAACAAAATCTAAAAGCACTTGTTATGTGGGAAGAGCTTACCAAAATGAGGGACAGATTTTCTGTGGTAGCTTGAAGCTGTACTTTTCCAGAAAACATGTTCTTAAATTTAGTCCATTTCTATTGGTTGAACCCATTGTAAGTCAGACCCTTTGATGAGATTACTTCAGTTAAGATATGGCCCACCTCAGTCAGAATAGGTCTTAATCCTATAACTGGAGTCCCTTATAAGCACAGTGAAATTCAGACAGAGTGAGAGAAAACCACAAGAAGCAAGAAGCTGAACATCAATGACACATAGAAGAGAAGAGAGAGACCGGGAGATGCCGTCATGTGTCTTGCCATGTGACAAATTAAGTACCAAAGGTGACCAGAAGCCAGGCCCAGAATATGACAGTCTTCAGGAAGAAAGCATTGCCTTGATGATGGCTTGATTTGGGCTTTTTCTTAGCCTTAAACCATGAACAAATAAATTTATATTATTTTACCTTACAATGGGTTATTAGCTTGAGTGGCCTAGAAACTGAAACAGCCACTAAAAGGAAAAATGAACAAGAGGCTCAAGATAAATTTTATCTTCTACTTGATTTTTCTTAGGTTTATATGCACCTGGACATTTTGGAAAATCATATAGTAGATAGAGCAGAAAGAGGCTAACATTTAGTGAGTTATTTTTAAGTGCTGGAAATTGTGCTAGTCACTTTTTGCATGTAAATATAAAATCATTCTATAAATGGTTTTCTAATTGGTAATAGAAATAAATAATCATCTAATGCAATCAGGATGATGCTGTTCGAAATATAGTTTCCTTATATATGTATTTAAAATGTTAAGTAGCCTGAATTTTACTTCATCTTCATCTCATTTCCATGGATATAGGAAATACTTGTTCAGATATTGGTGGATAGGAATCATGATTGAGGTAGTATCAGTATATACCTCATTTCTGTTCTTCATATTCCTAGCAAGTTGCATTTTTCCTACTAGATGTTCAATGTAAATTTGACAATGCAAATTCAAGAAAGTTTTGTTTCAAGCACATGAGATAAACCTGTTTCCTTGAAATTCTCATAAAGAAATAACTTTGTAAGTTAAGTCAAAACAGAAGGCCATCAAATTAGAATACTCAGGTCATTTGAAACAGACCAGACCACAAAGTTAATTTAAGTTTGAGAACTGGATGGAATGATAACATGTACACAGGGTCATTTCCTCTTTGGTTTACAGCAAACCAACAAACAAATAAAACCATATCATTAAAGATATTCACCAGATCAAGGATACACATGAATGAACATGGATTTTTGTTACCTCCCTTTTTACCTCCCCAAAGCATGCCCACAGTTTGATGGGCTCACCAGGTAGACTGAAATCTTCCAGTTCAGAGGATTCTCAACTAGTTTTTTCACACTGGTTTAGACTGAAGATGGTGGGTATAGATGAAGATGATAGAGCTGTGAAACATCAATATTCAATGATACACAAAATGACCTTTTTCCACTTATGCATCTGACTGAGGGGAATTAATTGCATTAATTATTTTAATCCATTCTGCAACCTAAAGCTCAAAGAATGTCTTCTCAGCGCTTTTGAACAAGAGTTTATTGTGTTCTGATGAAATCTTTCTGTCCATCTGTTAGAAGAATATCAATACAGCTGCAAAGAATGTATACTGGGAAGCAGATGTGGCTCAAGCAATTGGGCACCTGTCTACCATATAAGAGGTCCAGGGATCATTTCCTGGGGCCTCCTGGTGAAGGCAAGCTGGCCTGCATGGCGAGCTGGCTCACACGGAGGGCTGGCCCATGTGGAGTGCTGGACCAAGCAGAGTGCTGGACCAAGCAGAGTGCTGGCCCAAGCAGAGTGCTGGCCCATGCAGGAGTGCTGGCCTGTGCAGGAGTGCTGACCCACACTGAAAGCTGGTGCAGCAAGATGACACAACAAAAATAGACACAGAGGAGAGACAATGAGAGACACAGCAGACGAGGGAGCTGAGGTGGTATAAGAGATTGACCACCTCTCTCCCACTCTGGAAGGTCCCAGGATTGGTTCCCAGTGCCGCCTAAAGAGAAGACAGGCAGACACAGAAGAATACACAGTGAATGAACACAGAAAGCAGACAATGGGGGAGGGGGATGCAGAGAGAAATAAATAAATAAATAATCTAAAAAGAAAAAAAAGAATGTATATCAATATCTTTAACCCTTCTATCCTGCCAGCAAATTAAAGCTAAAGAAAAAAGTAATAATTCTCCAGGGACTGAAGGATGTACTTCAAGTAGAACTGTGTGGGCTGTGAATTATCTCTGGCAGCAAATTATTGTACAAATAGCTCATTAAAGTCCACTAAAGTTGGAAAAGCTGAGGTCAGTGTAATTCTGCTCCAAGTCTGGAGTATTAGTGATAGCCCACTGCCCTAAGATGGCCTGAAGTGAACCTTATATGTTTTATGAGAAAAGTGGATATCTGGTAGATTTTCTCTTTCTCATTTTACTCTAGTATGACTGAGCAGCAGTTAAAAATCCCTATCCAAAGAAATACTGAAAAGTGTGTCATCTCTAAAGATCCAACAAAGAATAACCAGTTTCACTGCTCCTATTTGACCATATTAAGGATGATGTCAGAACTATTAGAGATCCTGGTGAAGTCATTTGAATTGTCTTAATTCTGAATGAGCTGTCTGTAACGATGATGCAAAGAAGTCACTTTCAACCTACTGTATTCTAATATACATACTTTAATTACCTCCCCACTTCTCTTTTTTCCCTTTCCTTGTCAGCCCATGATAATATAAGGTAAATTCATATTGATATCAATGGATTGTATTTGTAAAGAAGCTAAAAGGAAAACCATGAGTTACTACTCCCCATCACCTGGAATGGTACCCACCCCCTACCCTCAAGGCGAACAGCCTGGATAAAATCGTGGCACACTATAGCCAACTAACTGGGGAACAGAAGTTTTCCTCCCTGAGAAGAAGGAAAGTGCAGTGGAGGGTGGAGAGTGGTTTACCTTCAGTGAGTTTGGCCAACAGAGCCCACTTTGAATCTTGGCTCTGGCCAGACCAGAATCAAAGGCAAGTGGAGGTTGAAACAGACACCTCCCTGGAAAGATTTGCCAAAGAACATTTTCTGCTGGCCACCTGGGAAACAGCAAGGAGGAAAAAAAATTTTTTTTAATATCTCGCCCAAGACCTGTGGGAGTGGATCTGTGTGCCATTAGTGAGTCCCTGAACCTGTTTTGATAACTTAAGCTGAGCAATTTTTAAAGACTTAGAATAAGTTGAACCAAAAAAAGAAAAAAGAGCCCTAAAATAAAATCATTAGGCAAGAGAGAGAAATTGACTATCAGAGTAAATTCACCAACATATTCAGATGCCCAGACATAAGCCAAAAATTACAAGTCATATTAAGGAATAGGAAGAAATGACCCAGACAAAGGAACAAGAATACTGATGAGACACAGGATTTAAAACACCTAATCAATGATAATCACACAAATCTCCTAAATCAATTCAAGTGGTTGAAGGAAAATATGACTAAAGAGATAAAGGATATTAAGAAAATACTGGATGAACATAAAGATTGATTTGAAAGTCTGCAAAGAAAATTAACAGAGCTTACGGGAATGAAAGACACAATGGATAACATTAAAATATATATCAGAGGCATATGACAGCAGATTTGAATTAATGGAGGACAGAACTAGTGAAATTGAGGAAAGAACATCTGAACTTGAAAAGGCATGAAAATAGAAAAAGAATGGAAAAAAGTGTAATAGGCCGTCAGAGAATTGAGTGACAAGGCAAAACACCCAATCATATGTGTAACTGGTGTACCAGAATGGGAAAAGATTGGAAAAGGGACAGAAGAAATATTTTGAGGAAATAATGACCAAAAACTTCCCAACCCTTCAAAGACATAAATTTCAATATCCAAGAAGGACAATGCATGGCAAACAAAATAAGTCCCAATATACCTACTCGAAGACACCTGCTATTCAGAATGACAAATACTAGAAACAAAAATAGAATTCTGAAAGCAGCAAGTGAAAAGCAATGCATCACATACAAGGGAACGTCAATGAGACTAAGTGTCAATCTCTTATCAGAAACCTTGGAGGTGAGAAAAAAAATGGTATGATGTATTCAAGATACTGAAAGAGAAAAACTGCCAGCCAATAATTCTTTTTCTGGCAAAACTGCCCTTCAAAAATGAAGGTGAGTTTAAAGCCTTCTCAGACAAATAAAAACTGAGAGAGTATGTTATCAAAATATGAGATTTGTAAAAGATGCTAAATGGAGCACTATAGCCTGAAAGGAAAAAACAAGGACTAGAGACTTGGAAAAGAATGTAGAAATGAAGATTATTAGTAAGGGTAACTTAAACGATAAAAAGACAGACAATAGTAAGATATGATAATGGAAAACCAAATGATAAAATGGATGAAATAGTAATGCCTTTACAATAATAACATTGACATTAATGGATTAAACTCCCCAAAATCAATTCCCATGCTCTGTTCTGATGTGTTAACAGTTAGCTTTCTGAACTTAAACAAGTCTCTTTTAATCTTTGTGGTCTCAGTTTTCTCTTCTATAAAATCAGGGCCTCAGTGATACTCTACTTTGTGGCCTTTCATTTTGTAAGTCAATGGGGTTGAGTTGCTACCACTTGATGCACAAATTTACTAGTTTGGGTCTTGTTTGTAGCAATTTTCAGGTAAGTGAATGTTTTAGTTTGCCAAAGGGCAGCTGATGCAAAGTACCAGCAAGGGTTGGCTTTAATAAGGGTGGTTTGTTTGAGGTAAAAGCTTACAGTTCCAAGGCTGTGAAAAGCCCAACTCAAGGAATCATAAGAGGTACTTTCTCACCAAAGTCAGCTGCCCCTTGATGAAGGAAGGTCACTAATCACTGCTGAGGTCTCTGAGACTTCCATAGGGCTTGTCTCTTACTGGGCCTCCTCTCTCAGTGTCGGCGGCTCCATTTTCTTCCTGAGTTCAGCTGTTAGCTCAGGCATATGGCTCATTTCTCCCTAGGCCTCAGCTCTTTGAGCCTCTCAGGGGCTTCTCTCCTTGCAGTTCAGCTGTGTGCAAAACTGGAGTCCTTTCTCTCATATGGCAGGATCAAATATGCTGGCTTCCTTTATCTACATTTGTGTCTGTCTCTCTATGTCTCCATTTATATCAGTCCCAGTCAGAGGACAGCTCCAAGCTGGCTCTTGTGGCATTGACATAGTACAATCAAAAGCCCTAAATCTATCTTGTCAAGCAATCTAATCAGAGGATCTCAACCAAATTTAATGGAATCAAAGGGTATCATACCCACAGGAATAGATTAGTTTAAAAAACATAATCTTTCTGTTCCTGGGATTCATAAAATAATTTCAAACTGCCACAGTGAATATAGCTGAGTGGATAACTGGGATTTAAAGCATCTTTTTGTTTTGCTTTATTTATTTTTTTTTAAAGAAAGCTGATTTTAGAAAGTACTTCCAGGATAGTTTTCTTTTCTTTTTTTTCAGAAGAAGAAAAATATTTTCTAACAGATGACTCTATTTCAGCAGCTTTTAAGTATGCCAAAGACAGTATTTATTATTTGTAACTTGTATGTGACTAGACCTTCTTGATTCTAGCTAAAGACTTCTATTACATAGTACCAGATTCCAAAAAATATATATAAATGCAAATTGCTATTATTTTTGATCCTCTAATATATACCAAAAGCTGTTCTAACTATGTTTCAAATATTAACTCTTTTCATCCTTGGTAAATCTATGGTAGGTGTTGGGGCCTGAATCATGTACCCCAGTTAGGACATGTTCATGGTGGGTGTGGACCCATTTTAAATAAGAGCTCTTCAAGATGTTGCTTCAGTTAAGGTTTGGCCCAACGGAATCAGGATGAGTTTTAATCTGGAGTCTTTTATAAGCAGAGTGAAAGTCAGACAAAGGGAGAAGCTATGGGTAGCAGCCAGAAGCTGGAAGTCAATGCAACTGGAAGAGAAAGGAGAAGACACTGCCTTGAGCATTGCCATATGCACAAGGAACCCCAAAGATGGCTGGGCAGCCAGAAGATACTGATGCAGGGAGGAAGCAAGCCTTTTAGCCTCTGAAACCATGAGTCAATAACTTCCTGTTGTTATTGTATGGTATTTTCTTTAGCAGCTAGGAAACTAATGCTCCTAAACTGGTAGTATTATAACTTCCAGTTTAGAGATTAACTGACTGAGAAAGAGAGGTCTAGTAACTGGCTCTAGGTTACACAACTAGTAGAGAAGAGCCAGGATTTATATAAGGCAGTCAGGCTTCAGAGTCTATGCTCATAAACACCACAATATTCTGCCTTTCAAGACTAATTCTAGAAAGTCTTTGACATTGATGTATTGAAGTTAGTCTCTTGAAATAAAAGACTAAAGAGGTTTATATTCATAATGTACACCAAAACTTCTGAATTTCTCTTCTGCCATCTTACTCTAAAAATGCCATGCATAATAATGCATGCTTATCAATCTCTTCTTTCTTACTCTCTTTCTTTCTCTTTTTCTCTCTTTCTCCTCCTTCCCCCTCTTGCCCTCTTCTACTTCCCATGTATTTTCTTCCTTAGAGGCTACATGTTCTTCTCATGAGGATTGGTCTAATTTTTTTACCTTGTCCAATACAGCATGAATACATGTTACAAAACACAGCTCAACACAAACTTAGTACAGAAAAGTCCTTGCAAAACACTTCATAGAGCATAGTGAAAGAATCATATTAACTTAATACTCACTGCACCTGTATTCATCTGTGTAACTTCGGGTGTAGATATCATATAAGCATATCGGTCACTTGAACTTATATGGGTTCCTCTAACAGTAATCTTTCCATCTTTCGATCTACTTCCAACACTTTAATTCCCAGGATGATAAAAAAGATGTAATATTTAGGGCCAGATATTTGGGTCTGTTGACATACAAGTTAAGAGGCCCAAAGAAGAAATGAAAAATTCTGGCTGTCATTTAGACATTTTGTTTTCTGAAAATTCATAATAACACTGTAAAAGAATATCTGCTTTGAAAAAAAATCCCACTTATATAAATTCCTCGCTTTTTCTTAATGATGAATTAAATGAATTCACAAGTTGTACTGAATTTCTCACTTTTCCGCTTTTTAGGGGTAAGTAGGCATAATCAAAGAGGAAAGAGAGGGCCTGAGACAACTGGTTTGCCTTAGAAGGAAAAGAAAATGAGTTGGGTTTACAGAGGAGGAAACACAAAAATTTTACGAGGAATTTTAGAGCAGAAGAGCTCCACAACATGCAAAATTTGTCTTTCAGCAGAATGCAACAAAACTCTTTTTCTTAAAAATTGTTTGAAGTTAAGTTTTGAGTGCGCAATTAGCAAACGATGTAAAAAAACCGAGTTCCAATTCATTATTCGCAAATTTAAGGAGTTCCTGTATGACAGCATCTATATATTCATTCTCCATCATGAATACTCAGAACAAAACTTTATTTTCTAATGGAACTCATAGATTTGTTTCACATATTTATTCAACTGTCAGAACCTATTAGGAGTTAGTTATTGGGGATAATTTGGATTATTGGATTATTGGGGATATTTGGATGTAAGGCAAGTTTCCAGCCCTATGGAACTAATCTATAATTAGAGCATCTAGAAATATAGAAAATATACATTAGAATGTTAAATAACAATAGAATAAAATGTAATTCCATGATAGTTCACATTTCCTGGAACTTTTCTAATCTGGGTAAATAAAATTGTTGATTTGTTAAGAAAAAAAGAGGAAAAAATAGCTAAATTATATGCCAGAGATTGAGTACCTAACCTCACATATTTTGTTCCTTGGAGACCTCCTTGGACTCTCACTCAGAACTTACTTGTTCTGAGTTTATATACAATCATAATAAATTTGGTCATATATTATTCCAACTTTAGCAGACTAAAACAACTATTTAAAATTGGAGGACTGTCTACATGCAAGAAGTTTAAGGACATCAAGAAATAAGAGTTGACACTTAACAAGCAAACAATAAGCAAATAATGAAAAAATTAATTCTCACAAGAATCACATTCTAAATGCTCCTCAGCCTTCCACAGGCCAAGAAGAGGTGGTGCTTTAAGGTAAAGTCCAGAAATTTATGAGCATAACAATGACCATGCGTTATCAAGAAGTTTAATAAATTCTCCATGTGTGTATCTAAACAGAAGGATATTAATTCAAAATAGATTATTTTTATCAATATTTATTTAGTTACGTCTTTACTAATCTCTAAGATTGCGTTATCCAGAATGGCTTTTCCATGAATCCCATTTAAAACAAGAATATAAGAATCATCACAAAGCACTATGTAAGGAAGAATCAAATCTGTAGCAGTTATGGTATTCTTCAAAGAGCCAGAACCATCTTTGGCAGATTCTGTATCTGGGGTGTAAGTTTCAGTAAAGCAAAAATTTGCCCTTTTAGCTAATTTTTTCCAGAAATACCATAAAAGCAAACTAAAGAGGGGGAGGCTTAAGACAAAGCCCCTCACAAGCACTTGGGTGATATTAAACTGAACAACTTCAAATGTTTCCCATAACTCTCCTTTGGAGAGGGGGATACCATCACTTGGGACTTGAAAGATCAGAAGAGGTTTAAAATTTATCATCTTTATTCTTGGCCGTAGTTGTTACCCAGGGTTGCATCTCTAACCCTACCCGTTTCCTCATGGGATATAATTATTTCAGTGAATAGCATAAAGAATGCTTACATCCTTACCCAGGTTATTAAAGATGATTTATTCTCCTGTTGCAGAGAAAGCCAGAAAATTCTAAGCAATAACGAATCTTCGGCCAGACTACTACCTGCAGCTCCTAAGGGACATTCATGAACAATCATTTCCAGTATGGCCTCTCTGAAGTTTCTGGTAATTATTTCTTCCAAAGGCATTTGGGGTCTTTGCAGCTGGACAGCTGTGCGATTCTCTGCCATGTCAATTAACAGCTTTAACAGAGGAATTGCTCCTCTTTATTTTGACAGCTTTCATGGCACACCATTCTTTTAAAGAAATAACTTGAAAAGTTACATTGAGAACCACAGGGGACAATAGGCCTTTTTCCCACCATACAGATTGAACCCCTTTTGAAGGAAGGTTTAGAGGTTAGAGAAGGAGCTTCATAACTATGGGCACTATTTGACACTTTCGGTAACTATTACTGGACATTACAGCTTAAAGTTAACTTTTGTGTCAATTTTTAAAAATTTGTTACTATTTGTCTGGATATGAATGGAATGCTCTAAATTTTCCTGTCTACTTAGTAAACTACATTAATTCCTAAGAAAAAATAAAAAGGTTTATAAAAAAGAAAATTATTAAATTAGCTTTTATAAAAATGCTGAAGAAGTTTGTTAGGTCTCCCAGAAGTTTTCCATTTAGGTTTAATATGAATCTTGGCAAATGTTTATAATAACTTTACTTTGTTTGTTCCCCTTAATCTCAGTTATAAAATTATGCTTACATGAGAAACCCATCAATTGCTAGTTCTCAAATTATTTTTATGTCATTCTTATTAATTAATTAGTATATTTTGGTAATGTGGTATAAATGCCTAAAAGGAAAAATAATTTTAACTATGGTGATACCTGGAATATTATTAATGATATTTTAATAGAAAATTATTATTTTTTCATATTTTTCTTAAGAGAGTATATTCTTTATCCCTAATGTTTACATTAGCATATTTTTGAGGCCAAGTTTATTTTCTAGTATAATACAGCTCAACATGCATAATAAAAGTTAGACAGTAGATAGAATTTAATAAAAAGTAACAAAATTTTTGGAAAAATACATTACAATAAATGTGATTGTGATGTGTTAATACATTTTTTAGTTCTTGTTATGCCATTTGCACTAAATCATTTATTGCTTTATAGTAACACATGGGCTTTTGATGGGCATATTTTTAGTACCTTTAGCAAGATACTAAAACTCCATGAAGGCTGGGAAATTCCTTTTATTTCTCTGGAATCTAATACCCAGGTTAGTACTTGATAGATTTTATGAACCTGGCTGGCAAATGAGTATTTCCAACGGGTCTAATTGCCATGGCAGTTTGAAACAGACAAATTCATTTGTTCATTCACCCATCTAGCCTTTCATCCAAAACACATACTTCTTGAATACTTACTATATACCAGACACTGTATGTTGGTGGGGGGAAAGTTCATTAAGGACATATCCAATGTTTAAGCTGTTCAGAATATTTAAAATAAAAATAATAAAAAATATAGAATACTTCCCAATTCACTCTACTGGTCTAGTGTAATTCTGATAACAAAACATCATAAAGATAGCACAAACAAAAAGGAAACTATAAAACCATCTCACACATAAATAAAAAAGAAACTATAAATAATTATTAAGCAGATAAAATAGATATGTTAATTACTAATTCATCATGAACAAATAGAGTTTATCCCAAAGAATGCACAGATGGCTCACTATTGAAAAAATCTATTTTTTCAAAAATTTGAAAAAATTTTTGCAACTTAAAAAAATTTTTGTAGTAGATTTGCAACTTACTACATTATGTTATTAAAGGAGCAAAAATACGTTAATAATAAACAGTCCAGGTAGCTTAAAGATAGTTGTTTTTTTTTTTTTCAATACATAAACAAGTTAGGAAAAAATGAATGATGAGATGCTTTTAAAATTTTTTATGATATATAATTAATTGTTATGAAATTGAATGGGAAATATCCTTCCTAACACTGATACTGTATTCTGAATACCTAAAGAAGATAGATACATTTAGTTTAAATTAAAACAAACCAACAAAATCCTTCATACAGAGAAAGATACCACAAGTAAAGTTAAAATATAAGTGATAGATTTTGGTTTTGGGTAAAATGGAGTAAACACCTCTTTATCTTCCACTGAACTCAAGTATAAAACCTGGACAGAATGTGTGGACAACCAGCCATTTGCAAACTCTGAGCAGTGAATATAAGAAGGCAGATGGGGGAAGAACACCGGAATTTGAGGTACCACCAAGCCACCTATGATTTGGCACTTTTTGTCCTTCCAGTATGCTCTGGACTGAATTCAACACAATCCAAAACCCAGAAGTGAACACTGTATAGGAAACAGAAAAAATCCAGGAAAAACCCTCTAGTTCTAGTTCAAGAAACAGAAAAGGAAACTCCTAAAACTTAGCGATAGTGTGGGGAATTTCCTGGATTTTTTTCTTGTTTTTCCCCATTATCTTATGCCTTGGGTACTAGTGAGGTAGGATTGGGGGACAGCCACACTGGAAAGAATAATCAGGGATGGTAAATCTTCAGGAACCCAAACTTTGTGGGAAGGGAACTTTCCTCTCAATTCAATGAAGATGTGACAGAGGCCATTCTTGATTGCTTTTATTTTTTCCTTCTCTCTCTGTTCTTCTGCTGCTTGACCCTGAAAATGGTGGAAGTGGACAGTTTCTGTCCAGAAAACTGAAAAAAAGAAGCCAATGAACCTGGAAAGTATCTGGGACAAAACAAAGAAATCACAGCTCAGGAAGACCCACTCCAAAAGTTGTTTATGAACTCTTAGACTCACCTTTGATCTATGCTGTACCATAAGGAAATGGCAACATGTCTTTAAAGTGTTGAATGAAAGGCACTATCTCTAATCCCAACTGCTAACTCAGTTGTTCCTCTAGTGCTCAGAAAGATACACAGATGAATACGGATTAAATGACATAGCCAAGGTATCTTTATTAATGAAAAAAAAAATGAAGAGAAAAAAAATGCTTAATCATATTCATATCTCACAAAACCAAACCTTATATTCCTTTTTTAACCATTAAAATTAATATAGGTAATTCTAAAGGTAAATTAGATGAGATAAAAGCAGTTGGAATTAAATGAGATAAAAGTGCCTAAGAAAGAACTTTTTAGGAGTACTGTTTCCATAATTTATTGTGCTACCTTTTTCTGTTCTTTTATTTTTGTGAATTTGAAATAAAATTGCTAATTAAAAAAAGAAAAGTACTGTCGCTCCAGAATTATATATCAGGTGAAAATATCCTTCAGAAACGAAGGTACAATAAAGATATTATTTTATGAAAAAAAAATGAAAAAAGTCATTGACAGAAGACCTGCTTTAAAAGAATTGCTGAAAAATTTTCTTCCAACAGAAAAGAAATTATTCCAGAAGCAAACTTGGATACCAGAAGGAAACTTGGAATAGAGAAATGAAGATAGGGAAAGAGAAAGGGAAAATATCTGGGTGTATTTAATATACTATTCTTCTCGAGTTCATTAAAATATGTTTGATGGTTGAAAGCAATATATATATAACATTCTCAGGTGAGTTTTTCAATGTATGCAAATATATAAGACACATAGCATAAAGTGAGAAGGTTAGAGATCTCTCTGGTGGAAAGGTTTCTATATTCCACTTAGGCGGTAAAATATTGATTCTAAATAGATTGTGGAAAATTAAGACATACTTTGTAAACTTTTAAATTGTAATCCCTTTAGAGTAAATTCTTTAAAAGTATACAAAGAGATATACCAAAAATAACTAGAAAAGTTGCATGCAGAACAATGAATAAGAAAAGTCATAAGAAGAGATGAAAATTCCAATAGCCAAATGAGATAAATTTAGACTAAATACAGAATCTTTATTCAGAGTCCCTCTGGAAGTTCTTCATTACATATGCATTATCCAATATCCCTTTAGGGACATGGTATAGTGAAAAATTAAGTACACCAAACAGAGAGCAATGAAACAAGTTGAATAAAATAGCAATAGGATTTTGTTTAGGTTCTTTTTTAGTTATTGTGATAGTTCTTTGATTTGTTACACCCAAATACATCAGGATATACATTGTTTTTAAGTGCACATGGATCATTCTCCAGGATAGCCCACATGCAAGTCCACAGAACAACTCTCAATGAATTCAGAAAGATTGAAGTTATACAAAGTAATTTCTCTGAACACAACAGAATGAACCGGGAAATCAGTAAGGGCCAGAGAACCAGATTAGGCACAAAGATATGGAAGTTGAACAGCACTCTTGGACAAATAGTGGGCCAAGGAAGAAATAGCAAAAGAAATCAGTAACTACCTTGAAACGAATGAAAATGACAACACAACATATCAAAACCTATGGGATGCAGGAAAATCTGTACTGAGATGAAAATTCATAGCCATGAATGCCTATATTAAAAAAGAAGAAAGAGCTAAAATCAAAGACCCAACTGCACACCTGGAGGAATTAGAAAAAGAACAACAAACTAACCCCAAAGGAAGTAGAAAGAAGGAAATAACAAAGATTAGAGCAGAATTAAATGAAATTAAAATAAGAAAACACTAGAAAAAATAAATAAAACCAAAAGCTCTTTCTTCCAGAAGATCAATAAAATAGACAAACCCTTAGCTAGACTAACAAAGGAAAAAAAGAAAGAAAACACAAATATATAAAATAACAAATGAGGAAATATATATCAACACTGACCCCACAGAAATAAAGAGACTCATAAGAGGATAGTTTGAAAAATTATATGCAAACAAGATGGACAATTTAAAGGAAATGGACAAATTCCTAGGAACATGCAAGCACCCTACATGATGGAAGAAGAAATTGATGAACTCAACAGACCAGTCACAAGTAATGGATTGAATTTGTCATCAAAAGCCTCCCAACCAAGAAGAGTCCAGGACCAGGTGACTTTATAGGTAAATTCTACCAAACATTCTGGAAAGAATTAACACCAATCCTGCTTAAAATCTTCCAAAAAATAGAAGTAGTAGGAACATTGCCTAACTCATTCTATGATGCCAACATTACCCTAATACCAAAACCAAACAAAGATGCCACAAGAAAGGAAAATTACAGACCAATCTCTGTAATGAACCTAGCTGCTAAAATCCTCAAGAAAATACTTGCTAATCACGTTCAACAGCACATCAAAAGAATTATACACCATGACCAAGTGGGTTTCTTCCTTGGTATGCAAGGATGGTTCAACATAAGAAAATCAATCAATGTAATACACCACATAAACAGAACAAAAGGAAAAAATCACATGATCATCTTTATAAATGCAGAAAAAGCATTTGACAAAACACAGCACACTTTCCTGATAAAAACACTGCAAAAGGTAAGAATAGAAGGAAACTTTCTGAACATGATAAAAGGTATATACGAAAAACTCACATTAACATCATCTTCAATGGTGAAATCCTAAAACCTTTCCCTCTAAGATTGGGAACAAGAAAAGGATGCCCACTATCACTGCTCCTATTTAACATTGTGTTAGAAGTACTTGCTCGAGCACTGAGGCAAGAAAAAGATACAAAATGAATCCAAATTGGAAAAGAAGAAATAAAAATTTCACCATTTGCAAATGACATGATCCTATACATAGAAAGCCCTGAGAAATCTACAACAAAGCTTCTAGAGCTTACAAATGAGTTCAGTAAAGTCACAGGCTATAAGGTCAATGGTCAAAAATCAGTAGCATTTCTGTACACCAAGAATGAACATTCTGACTAGGAAATCAAGAAAAAAATCCTATTTACAATAGCAAACTAAAAGAATCAAACATGTAGGAATAAATTTAATTAAAGTTGTAAATGACTTATACACAGAAAACTACACAACACTGATAAAGGAAATCAAATTCCTAAGTCTTCCTGTTCATGGATAGGAAGATTAAACATCATTAAGATGTCTATCCTACCCAAACTGATCTACAGATTTAATGTAATCCCAATAAAAATCACCACAGCATTTTTTACTGAATTGGAAAACTGAACTATGAAATTTATCTGAAAGGGCAAGAGGCCCTGAATAGCTAAAGACATATTGAAAAAGAAAAACAAAATCAGAGGAATCACACTACCTTACTTTAAAACGTACTACAAAGCTACAGTGGTCAAAACTGCATGGCATTGGCACAAGGATAGATATACTGACCAATGGAACCAAATTGAGAGTACTGATATAGATCCTCTCATATACAGTCAACCTGCTTGACAAGGCCACCAAGCCCATTCAGCTGGGAGAGAATGGCCTCTTCAACAAATGGTGCTTGGAGAACTGGATATTCATATCCAAAAGAATGAGAGAGGAACACCATCTCACACCTTATACAAAAATTAACTCAAGATGGATCAAAGATCTCAATATAAGAGCCAAGACCATAAAGACCTTCGAAGATAATGTAGGGAAGCATATACAGGATCTTGTAATGGGAAATGGTTTCATGAACTTCGTACCCAAAGAATGAGCAGTGAAAGAAAAATTAGATAAATGGGACCTCCTCAAAATTAAAAACTTCTGCACCTCAAAGGAATTTGTCAAGAAAGTGAAAAGGCAGCCTATTCAATGGGAGAAAATATTTGGTAATCATATATCTGATTGGGGCCTAATATCCTGCATATGTAAAGAAATCCTACACCTCAAAAATAAAAAGACAACCCATTTAAAAAATGGGCAAGTGATTTGAATAGACACTTCTCCAAAGAAGAAATACAAATGGCTAAAAAGCACATGAAAATGTGTTCAATATCACTAGCTATTAGGAAAATGCAAATCAAAAGTACAATGAGATATCATCTTATACGCATTAGACTGGTGGATATTGAAAA
Source organism: Cabassous unicinctus (assembly GCA_029593785.1). Classification (NCBI taxonomy): domain Eukaryota; kingdom Metazoa; phylum Chordata; class Mammalia; order Cingulata; family Chlamyphoridae; genus Cabassous; species Cabassous unicinctus. The sequence continues at coordinate 36,267 of JAQZBX010005680.1, forward strand.
CACAGAGGACTACAAGTGTTGGAGAGGGTGTGGAGGAATGGGAACCCTCATCCACTGCTGAAGGGAATGTAGAATGGTGCAACTATTGTGGAGGACAGTATGGCGGTCCCTCGGAAAACTAACTGTAGAACTGCCATATGATCCAGCAATTCCACTGCTGGGTATATACCCAGAAGAATTGAAAGCAGGGACATGAACAGATATATGCACACCGATGTCATAGTGGCTTTATTCACTATTGCCAAAAGTTGGAATCAACCCAAATGCCCTTCAACAGATGAATGGATAAACAAACTGTGGTATATACATACAATGGAATATTACTCAGCTGTAAGAAGGAATGCAGTATTAACACACAGGATAACATGGATGAATCTTGAGCACATTATGTTGAGTGAAGCAAGCCAGGCACTGAAGGACAAATAGAACACAACCTCACTGATATGAATTAAGCAAATTGAGCAGACTCACAGAGCTAGAGTCTGGTAAATTGGTTTTCAGGAAATAGAAAGGGAGAAGAAGGTTGTGAGTCAATGCCCATATGGGCAAAATCTATGATAAGGTGGAATTGTGTAGTTATGCAGTGGAGGGACATGACAGTGGTGCAGTGATAATATTTGGTTAGGCTATGCAGGTATGTTAGGGGGATAGGGTACCGAGGAGGGTTTGGACAGTCCATGGAACTGGGGGAGGGTTGGGGGAGGGATCAGGTGAACACTGAGGATTGGTGGGTATTTGGTTGAAACTACAATGTTGGGAATGCTCTTTTGGCAATAGGGTAAGGTAGGGTTACTAGTTTATGGCATTGGATGTGGGGGGCATTTGGGAAAGGGTGCATGAGGGGCAGGCATCTAGGGAGTGTGTGAGTGTTCATCTTGACATAGTGTGTTCTATCAGTGTGTGGAGACCCACCTAATGAGTGGGAAGGTGCTGGACTCCCATCCTGGAGAGGCCCACTATGTTCTCAAGTAGAGGAGTGTGAGTCTCTTGAGAGCACAGGCGGTGCCCAATAGGGAAGGACAGACCAGTGTGTCAAGCCCTCAGTGTTGTTGCAAGTAACTATGAATCTGGTCCTGCAAAGAGTGAAGTGTGGTGTTTGCTGTGGGTCCCCAGGGGAAGGAAAGGAGGAAAAGAATAGATGGAACAGGCAGCATTTTGAAGGAGATGGAAGTGTTCTACATGATCTTGCAATGATGGATACAGGCCATGTTCAGTTTCATCAAAATTTATAAAAGTTTCTGGTCCAAAATGTAAACCATAATGTAAACCACTGACCATGGCTGGTAGATATATTTCAATGTTTGTACATCAGTTGTAACAAATGTACCATCCACATATAAAATGTTATTAATAGGGGAAAAGGAAAAGGGGGAGGATGTTGGTATATGGGAGTCCCTTATATTCTATATGTGACTTTCCTGTGACCTGAAACTTCTTTGAGGACAAAATGATAAAAGTAAGACATTGGGGAATAAATGGAAGAAAATGTCACTGTACCTGCAGGACAACAGATCTTACAGTGATGAAAGGCAAAATGTCAAAAAAAAATTTTTAATATTTTTTCATTATTTTTTATTATTCCAATATTTTTAAACTGTCATTATTATTTCATTTTCTTATTAATTGTATTTGGCTATTTTATTGGCTTCATTTTTGAAGAAGTTTTGGATCACAGAAGGGTTACAACTGTGGCAGTGGAGGACCATTTGTGTAGGGTGTCAGTGAAGGGAAATACATGGGAGGAGGATCCCCTGGGCATACATATAAGGCATATAAATGTCTTCAAATGTGGGTGGAGATTCACACAATAACTGAAAGAATATTGAATTCCCATTCTGGGGAGCTCTGCCACATTCTCTGATGAAACAGCAAGAATCCCCCAAGTACAGAGGCAATGCCTAGTGAAGGAGGATGATCCATTGATGGGCCTTTGATACTGATGACTGTGCTTATGAACCTTTATTCATTTTCTATTACTACATATCAAATTACCACAAACTCAATGTGTAAGAAAAAATCCATTCATTAGTTCACAGTTCTATAGGTCAAAAGTCTGATACTGTGCGGCTGAGTTTTCTGTTCAGGATGTCACAAGGCCAAAATCAATGTGTCTGCAGGGCCTAATCCTCATCTGGATTCTCTAGGAAATATCCACTTTCTAACTCACTCAGGTTGTTGGCCGAAATCAGTTCCTTGCAGTTGTAGGACTGATGTCCTGTTTCCTTGCTGGCTGTCAGCTGGGGCACGCTCAGCTTCTAGAAGTGATTCTTCAGTCCTTGCAAGAGGATCTCTACATCTTCATATCAGCAAACGTGTGTTGAACATCCCTCTTCTTTCCCAGCTGGAGAAAACTGACTGTTTTAACAAGGGCTCGTGTGTTTAGATAAGGCCCATAAAGATTGTCTCCCTATGTGAAGGTCAACTGTACCATATAACATGACATAATCAAGGGAGTGATATAGCATCATGTTCACAGGATCAGGAGATTAGGGTGTGGAATCTTGGAAGCCATTTTTAGAATACTGCTTTCCACTTTCTATGACCCAGCAGCTCCAGTCCAAGGTATAAACCCAAAGGAAATGATTACAAATGTTCACTAAAATACATGAACAAGAATGCTGATAGAAGGAAGCACTATTCATACTAGCTAAAATATGGAAAAATATCCATCATCATAGAATAAATTGGGGTATATTCATATATTTGAGAATTAACAAACTACAACTACTTGCAACAAAATGAATGAATTTCACAAACATAATGTGGAATAAGATGAAAACAGTGTCAGATGGGAGCAAAGGGAATGGTACCTAACTCAGCCAGAAAGTCATGGAGAGCTAGTGGTGGAAGATACTACACTGCAAAGAATTAGTGAGTGTGGGACAAGCGTAGAGAGGACTATATTTTAAATTGAAAGAATAATATGAAAAGAAGTAATACATCTGTAAAACCTATAAGCAGATGAGTATTATGAAGAGATGGCAAATGGTGGTGTAGATGTGCATAGAGAATTTGTCAATGTTCAGGATAAGCAGAACCTTGCAAGCCGTAGGAAGATTGACCTTAATCCTGTAGTTGAGAAAGACACAGAAGTTCTTTGCAAAAAGATTGACATGGACATATTTGTACTTGGGAATCACTGGTGCTGCAAAGTGCAAGATGAAATTAAAAAGGGAAAATATATAGAAGAAAAGAGACTAGTTAGGAGTTCAGGTGAGAGATAATGGGATGCTGTGTTAGCTGAAGTGAAGAGGAAGGCCAATAAAAGAAGCGTTGGTACCTTGCACCCTCCTCCCATACAAAATCTATTCCTAGGGTCTTTGTTCATGCTTAACTGTAACTGACTAATAATATATTTGTTGACTATTTCTCTCTCTCCCAAGAGAAGTTAGAATTAACACAAATAAGAATCCAGACTCCAAGTTGAAGAGATGGCTTCTAATTGTGCAAGGTCAGGTATTTTCCTGAAGGTCTTATTTTGTTTCTTTGTTCCTAAGCTTTAGGGACTTTTCAGAATATACTATACATGTGAGTAAGGGAACCAGAACATAATATACTATTCAAGGCTGAGAGACCTGAGCAGCAACTATACTTTAATTCTATGACCTTTACTAAGTCAGCAACAATTCCTGTGTTATGACAGGAATTCTTCAGGACCTTCACATACCGCTATGAACATCAGAATGCTTGTGAAAAGGAAATTTCCCGAGCCTTGGATTTACTATCTCTGCCAGTAATGGTCCAATAGAGGGATCGATGATATCTGTATAAATGTCTGCATTTTGGCTTGGATATGCAACAGTATAAATATGAATGTCTTCCTGTTCTTAAGTTATTATTGTGACTGTGCCTTGAAAAGTTTTACCCAAGGTTTTAATCCTCATTAGCTTACAAAGAAAAAGAAATTGATTTTTTAAATGTTGATATGATTAATTTTACTGAAATTCTCTCAACTATAAATTTAATTATTTTTTAACTGTTTTCTCTAGAGAAATAAAGCACTAATTGCCTACTACTCTAATTGAACTAAAATTAGTCTGGAGTTTGCATTTGGACTTATTCCGTTGGGTATTCTCTAACTCTATACATATTTATTTGTAAAGAGGAGCTTTTAAATGCAGAGATAGAAAGAAAAAAAATGTCATTTTGCAGCAAATTATTTTTTGAAAGTTTTAATTTTTCTAGCATCTCTCATCACGGTTTATTGAATTGTCTAAATAAATATTTTTGTCTAGGTCTTTTGTCTAAGAAGCCAAAAGAGCATTTAAAAATTGATCACAATATTCCAGAGATAATCTGCTACAGTGACATAAAGGAGTATCATTTTCTTCTACTAAATTGCATATTTTATTAATGAATCCAGAAGTCATTGTGGCATTTTGGCAGCTCCAGCACCCAGGTAACCTATTCTGAGCTTTCAGTTAACCAAGGCACTGACATCCTTATCACATATAAACCATATTTATATAATCAGTTTTGGGATATCTATTTGCACTTTTAAACAGAATATAGGGCTTTAATAAGAGAAACATAAAGTACTTTAAGTGATTAATTTGACTAAAGCGACTTGAAAGCAAGGATCTCTTAATCATCCTTTTAAAACTCATTGTGTGGTACTGAGTTTTTAGTGCAGTTCGTTAATAACTGTTCAGTTTTGGTTCTGTCATCCCAAGGACTGAGAGCCTTCCTAGCTTCCTTTTATCTATATTTTTAAAGATATTATCAATTCTTCTAAGTCATTGATGAATATGTTGAACTGCAAAGGATCAAGAACAGAGTTTTGTTCTTGAAATCCCTCTTTGGATTTGTAAAAATATTTCCTTTTGCTTAAATCTAAATATTTAGCAAGATATTAATCCACCTATTTCTACTAACATCCAATGCATCTTGCTGTAATATAGGGCTGACAGTGTTTTGAGAGCTTGTTCCAAATGCCTTGCTAAAGCCTAAGTTCTTATGGGAACTAAATTTCCATCAATTATTAATCAATATCATTACTATTAAAGAAGATTCAAATGTTTGCACTTACGAGAAAGAATCCTGGCCTTTAGTAGTCACTAAAATCAGTATAACAGCCTTTTCTTTTGTTGCTTACAAACCATTCAAGCACTAAATCTGTAGTAAAATGATATTTTGTATATCAAAACTTTTTTATACCTGGATATTCTCTTACTCCAGGACACATTCTTCCTTTAAACTAAACCTTTAGGCTGACATCCATTGTTTCCTAATTGGGTTGTGCAGTGAAAAAAAAGTCCGTTTTGTTTCAAGTTTCAAATTATGTAGTTGAAGTTCATTTCAAAGAAAACTCTTAGAAAGATTTGGGGATTTGAGAATAGAAAGAACTATTCACAGATGTGCACAACTAGGCAGAGACCTTGAAATAGCCTGACAAGGGGCCCATGGTTATAGAGTAGTACAAAGAGCCCCCACAGATGCTCTATATCTTTGGGTAGAGCTGAAAAGGGAAGCTGGAAGAGAGAAAACTTATATAAACTTTTTTCAGATTCTCTCCAAAACACTTCCATGCACAATCTCTTGGTCCACACAAGTGTGTATCTTCATGAAATATTGCATAAGCAATTGCCTTTTGAGATGTCTGTGTCTTTGGTCGAGAACTCTCTTCCATCACCTTATTCCCAACGTTAGTCTCATCTCTCAGGTTTTTGTCCTATCAGTGGAGTTATATTTACCCATGTGTTCTAATTTCAAGTTCACTTTCTTTATTACCCGTATTTTGTTTATTAGTATTAAGATATGCAAGAACTGAGCTGTATTAATTTCCTATTGCTGTTATAACAAATTACCACAAACTTAGCGGCTTAAAATAGCACAAGTTTATTTTAGAGTTCTGTAAGTTAGAAGCCCAGAATGAGTCTCATTGGGCTACAATCAAGTTGTCAGCAGAGGTGCCTTCCTTTCTGGAGGCTCTAGGGAGGAACCCATTTCCTTGCCTTTTCCATCTTCAGGACTAGAGGCTGACTTTATTCCTTGGTGCATGGCCTCCTCTTCCATCTTCAGAGCTAGCAGGGTAGCATCTTCAAATCACTTTCTGATCTGCTCTTCTGCCTCTCTCTTCCACATTTAAAGGACCTTCTGATTACATTGGGCCTACTTGTATAATCCAGGATAATACCTTTATTTCAAGGTCAGCTGATTAGTAACCTTTCTCTTGCCATACAAAATATAAATATAAAACAATATATTCAAGGATTAGAACAGGGCCATTATTTCTGCCTACCCCATAGGTATTGTTTTGTTTGCTTGTTTTAATCTAAAATGTTCTTGTTCAGCCTTATTAGCCCTCTGATCCTGTCATGCCTATGTTATCCACAGTTACTTGTGCTTCAGTTTTATTTTGAATCTTCACTTACCTTTGCATCCACTTTAAAGCTCCCTTTGGGCTAATGACTTGCTCCTAGGCTTTGGGAGATCCTTAGTCCTAAGAAAGGCCTCAAACTTCAATCTTTAACAATAATGCATTCTGCCATTTATTTTGCCATCCATTTGTCTTTTTTGTCAAAGTTTCAATGTTCGGTGAAGAAAATAATTACATTTTCTTTATTACTTGCCATTGTATCAGTTTCTTTCTCTAGAGTCTACAGTTCAGAAGCTCTTGATAGACATACACACACACACACAGACAGACAAAGAATGAGTTAGAGTAATACTAGCTGCTGTAATAAATAGATCTCAGAATATCAGTGACTCAACAAAATATAATTTTATTTCTCGCTAACAAATAGTCCATCATGATTATTCCTGGTTAGCAGGTAATTTTTCTCCATTCAGGAATTCAGACTCCTTCCACCATGTAGCTCTGTCATTCCACAGGGCTTTAGGATTCTCTGCAGATAGCAACAGATGAGATAAGTGTGAGATATCATGTGTGGGAGATTTTATGGACCTGGCCTAGGACCCATTCCATTTCTACTTAAATACTTTTGGTGTGAGCTAATCTTATGGCCATAGGTAGAAGGCTGTGAAATACAGTCCATGGATGGGAAGCTCCCTGCCAGTGACAATGCTGTACTGTGGAAAAGAGATTGTGCATATTGGTGGACTGCTAGTCACCTCAACCACATCCTGATCATCTTGAATGGCTGTTTTAGCTCTCTATATCTTCCCTCTCCATACCCACCATCTACCATCCAGATCTAACTCAGTTCTCCATGATTCTTCTTCATAAATTCTCCACTTCCCTCATATGAGTGAAGAGGCTCATACACATGGATATGTGGATAAATTACATTTATCCATCTCCTATGACATAATTTTAGCATATCATATGATTTGACTCTGGCTTTCATTTTCTTCTCTCTCCCCAGTATTGTCCCACGACTAAGATTTTTTTTTTTTATTCAGAAGTCTGGACTCCTCTACTGCAAGAAATGTAGCTCCAACAAAGCTGGATTCCTTCTCTCTTTTTTCTGTCATACTCTCACCTTAACAAAACATTTAGTCTTATCCAATTTCTCTATACTCTTATGCTTCTTAATTTTTTGTTTTACTTTGTATTGAATATGTACTATCAGCCTATCCACTCTAAGAAAGTCAGATCTATAGCAAAAGCATTTCTTTAAGACCTTTCCTTTCTTCCCCATGTAGAGTAGCCAGTTTGAATAAACTTTAACAAGTTTGGTGATTGCTTCTGGCAAAAAGACTTTGCAGTATTTCTCCGGGTTTCTATGTAGTTAGGATTGATTGTGCAACGGTTTCCTGCTTGATAGCTTTTTTGGCCATTGACAGGCTGCATGTACTTGCTTACAAGTTCATGTGGGTGGTCAGTCCCAAAGTTGGCCATTATTTGAGTTAAATTTAATGAATTGAGAAAACAATTCTTGCAAAATAATTTAGGCATCCAGTTTCTAGGTTGAGAAATACAAAAAAGGATTTGTTATTACATTGTTCCCTAGACTGAAAAAATTTCTTCTTTACCAGTGGTTGTATATTTTGTTGTTCTAGACTTTTCTGTAAAATTGTCCAAAGCAAGGGATCATCCACTACAGAATCCCAACCTTACCCCCATCAAATGCATATAGAAATAGTGGTACTTAAAATATGACTTCCTCAGGTTGTACAACTGAAAAGGGAGTAGGCGTCAGTATCCCCCTTGCTCCCCATTTGCCATATTCTGATCATTCTTCCTTCCTTCTCAGCTTGTCCATATAAAGGAAAAAAAGAAAAAGAAAAAAAGAGAAAAAATCCCAAGACCCACCAACCAAACATGCATCTTTGAATCTGATTTCATCAGTTGAACTCTTACATACTGTAATCTTGACTTTCATCCTATCTTATCCACTCTCTTCAATTCATCCTACATTGCACGCTCTGATTGCTGTCTCCTACATCTACAGCTAACTCTCACAAACTTTTCAACCCCTCCATGTGCTCTATACTACTACCTCTTCACTAGTATTCATTCCCTATATGTTCTTGCTCTCTTTTCCAAGCGTGAATTCTCTTGTAGTACTTTCCCTTTTGCCTGATACACTTGCTAAAACCAACACCTTGGTTAAATCCAACTCATGGTTGGCTCTGTGCCAGCATCTGTGCAGGTGAATCTGATGTAGAAAAATATACAACCAGGCTGAATTGATCCACATCATATTGTTGACCATGAACCTCAAATGTACCCTTATTCTTAGTCAATCTTCTTAATGTTCCTTTTGGTCTCTCATTCTCTTAAGTGACTGTTTATTTCAGATCTTCTCATTTCTCTAGGAACCCTCAAGACCTCATTCTCTATTCTTATTCTCAGATGATGACCTTATTTTCTACCTCATTGAGAAGATTGCAGCAACCAGATAAAACACATTTATACTCCCATTTTCATCAGCACCCACAACTCAGCCTCACCATTGACAAACTATACAAAATGCTATCTAAATCTACTCATCACCATTTCCATCACTGTCCCAGTTTTCTAAGCCATCATCATACAGCAAAACTTAACTGATCTCCTTGATTCTACCCTTGGCCCCCATCCATATCTACTCCCATTACAAAGTGATTCTTTCAATAATAATTGAAGTCATATAACTGCTAAAGTGTTTTCCATGACTCCCCATGTTATTCAAATTAAGAGCCAAAGACATTAAAATGACCTACAAACCATTGTGTGATTTGACCCCCATTACCTGTCACCCCCACTATTTTTCCCCATTGCTCATCCTGCTCCAGACACCAGTCCCTGGAAAACTCCAAGTACACTCTAAGCTTAGAAATTTAAATTTGCTTTTCCCTGTCTGGACAAATCTTCCTTCAGATATTCACATGGCTTACTTCCTCACCTTCCTCAAGTCTTGTGCAAATGTGACCTTCTCAATGAGACCTAATTTGACTACCTTATTCAAAGCGCACCATATCCATGACCCTCAGCTTAATACCATTGCTCTATTTTCATAGCATTGATTGAATTGTAACATGCTTTTAATTTTATTTATCATGTTTTTTGTCTATTATCCTTTCTCCCTACCATAATATAAGTTCCAGAAGGGCAAGAATCATGGGTTTTTACCACATATGGATTTCAAATGCTAAGAATAGTGTCTGGCTAAGAGCAGGCACTCAAATATTTGTTGGATAAACAGTGACTACTCATAAGGATTCAATATTAGCATTTACAAATTGGTTTCAATGTCAATTTTCTGTATGTATATACTTGATGAACTTATTTAAGGGCATTTTAAATTAGCCATCTGAGATATAAAATACAAACTGTATGCCAAATATCACACCCACATGTGTGTACCCACAGACATGCACACATACACACAATAATCAATTGGAGTAAATAACTTCTTTCATCTCTACAAATAAATTGACTATTAAACCAGAAGCAGAGAAGAGATCTTTAATTTAAGTCTTCTGGATAATATTTTGTTCTTCAACCAAATTGTTCTATTGTAGAACTTGCCACATGCACACTTAAGTAGGAAAAGTGAAATAATTTATATTATTTTTTTCATCTACCATACTGTGCTTTTCAGGGGCAGGAAAAGGAGAGATAAACTGATAGATCACCACATAATAAGTATCATACTAAAGCAGTGTAGCTGTAAAAATAATAGTCTTAAATAAAAGCCATCTATGTCCTATTTTAGTCTGTTGGTATATATGTAGCATTGAAAATGAAAATTTAAAAGTATATGGTAAAGCTGTATGAAAGGGTCTTGAGAAAAATGTCAAGCCCCACAAAAAAAAGTAGGACTTCATTTTAATCTCCCCCTCTTGAATGGGCACTGGGACAAAGAATGAAAATTTCAGTCCTAAAAAATGCTATTTTGAAATAAAATTTGGCCGACATTTTGGTGTTTGCATGCCTTATTCTTTATAATCATGTGGTCAAGTCCTAAAGTTACTTGAAGTATTTAAGCTTGACATAACCATGAAGAAAGATGGTCCAGAAAAAAATATATATAAGTACAGTAAGATAATATACTTTTCTACCTTTAGAAATTCTGACTTAGAGATTTGGGGCCATAGCTTTTGTTATAATGGTTAAAGTTTTAGACAAAGGCTGAAGTTCTGGGCAGAGATTGAAATAGAATCTTAACAAGGAATTTAATTATTTTTAATTTTCTACTTGACCCAAGTTACAACTATGAAATCTGCAGCCATGCCCAGGGCCTGAACCAGAGGCTAAGCTTTCTTCTCTCTTTTCTAAGCAAAGCACCTAGCCTAACCCCATGTGTTGGCAGCATAACAAAGAAAAGGATAGCCTGATTTAAAAATAATGAAGCTTTATTGAAATTCCTATTGTCCCTGGACTTTTCTTGAGTGCAATTTACAATGGTAAAAGCTCATGAGGTTCAAATACCATTGGACTCAAATGAACCCAATCATGAAGTCTTAGCATCGGCAGGTTCCAGGAGTGGGGAGCCTATGTTTTAGTCACTGGTCCCTGCTTGGAACTCTGACCATTGAGACGGGCCAGGGAAGAGAGTAGGCTGGCTGCTGACATAGACTTCAGGGAAAAAAATACTCAGACCCTGAAGGAGACTCGTAAGCCTAACAAATAGTCCTGGTCTTGGAGAGACGGAGAGGGATGCTGGATGTCAAGCCAGGGTGAGAAAACAGATCCTGCTACAAACTGATGAGAAATGAGGCTTCAGTCTGAAGCAGGTTAGTACAGGGAAAGGGAAGACCTGGGTCACAGCCAAAGACCTGGCAGACAACGTGGCCGTGAAACCCCACCTGGAAACCCCCTGAGGGAAAGGCTGCTGGGCCTTTCCAGGGTCAAGGGGAGGCCCTGGATAACTCCAAACAGGCCTCCCTTTTGCTCCCGGGTAACCCCAAATAGAAGGCCTCATCATTCTATTTGTCCCCCTGAGTATTAATAGGTAACAGAGTAAAAAATCACAACAACAAACAGCTGGGACTCCTCCCCCAACATTAAGAAAGGGAAGGAGAGAATAACGCTTAATAAAGGTAGCTCCCTGACCACAAATGCTTTCTCTTGCCTAAAGAAGCCCACATTCACATCTTGGGTGTGTAATTCTGTTCTTTCCTCTCATTTCTCAATAAACTCTTTTTACCGGTCTGATTAAACAAGCATGTTCTTAAATTCTTTTATGTAATATAGCCAAGAACCTAGAGGAATCCAGCATCCCCCGACTTCATTAGGAGTAAGGAAGTAATCAAGTGGTCCAAAACTATGGCAAGGCTGGGCTGCAGAATGAAGTAGGGAATAGGAGGTAACAGTGAGTCTCAAAGTATTGGTCAACGGTGGTGAATCACGCTAGCCATTTTCAGGACTGAACTGAGCTGGAATCTTTGGTAAAAGAGGTATGGCTGGGAAGCGGGTGTGGCTCAGTGGATAGAGCCCCCGTTTACCATATGAGAGGCCCCCGGTTCGCTTCCCGGCGCCTACTTGTGAGGGCAGGCCGTCCTCGCGCAGCGCCGTGGGCTGATGCGGCGAGACCTCACAGCAAGGGGGAGATAAGCAGACACAGAGAAGACACGCAGCGAATGGACACAGCAGCACAAGCAGCAAGGGGGGGATAAATAAATAAATAAATCTTTAAAAAAAAAAAAAAAAGGTATGGCTGCCCTTGTGGAATACTAGGAATTTCCTGGCAAAGTGTAGGTATAAGACATGTCTAATAAAATGAGTGAGGGACAATACTCATGGAATTTTTAATATTTTGAGCAAATTTAAATAACACAAAAGTATTCCTTAGCAAGTAAAATTTTTAATATTTACCAGTCATTCCTTTTAGTTCATTAAAGCAACAGCCTCAAGAAGAGTTTTACCAGGCAGTACTTAAATAATTTTTCTTTGATTTACTATGTGTATTTGGAGTAATAAAACATCATATAAAATATTATGATTTATTCAAATGAAACGTCTAGTGTACTGCTCTACTGAGATAAAATAGTAAAACTGTTGGTTTATTGTAGACAGTGAAAAATGTTTATTTTTTTTAAAATTAGGAATGTATTACTTTTGTAATTTATATATATATATTATATATACTTGTAAAAGAATAAGATGGCTCCTAATCAAAAGCACAATTCTCATATCTATCACTGATAATAAGCTAACACTACGTTCTGACCGGTTCAGGCACTAAAACTTCTTTGCCAAATGCAATAGCAAATAATCTTATAATGAAAAAAGCAGGGTTCCTGGAGCAGGAAAGATGCACTGTGAATGTCTCTGGGACAAAGGAATATTGTGGACAGACATGAGCAAGATCAATGCACCTCTTTCATTAGCTGTGCTTTTTTAAAAATTATTTCATTTCTCAAGGCCCCCATTTTGTCATCTATAAAATGTAAAAGTAGATAATCTTTGTGATTCTTTCTCCCTTTGGCTTTCTATTTTAAAGCCAAAGGAAACACATACAAAGGGGGAAGGAAGACTACTTATCTTCTCCATGGGTGTTTCCTTTGGAAGAAAATGAAGCTCAGAGAGTTTAAAGCATTTAATCAAAGCGATAGCAGATCCTGTATTCAAATTCAGACCAGTAATAAATGAAATCCTATCACGAAGTCCCTTCTCTTTGTAAGTCTGTCTTCATTCCTTACCTTTCGTATCCTGGAAGAGAGAAATAGTGGATTGATAAATAAGTTAAAGATGCACTGCAGTGTACACTGTTTGTTAAGCTCTGGGTAACTCAGCAAAACTCAGGCTATACCAACGCTTCTCTCCTTCACCCCTTCTAGGAAAGCAGAGACTCCAGGAGAAATGAACCTGAGGTTGTTCCATTCCACACAGTGGGAAGCAAAGGAGAAGAGGAATGAGGAGCAGGGACCCCAAAGCCAGACGCATCCGGAATCAAGTTCAACAACCAGCACCTACTTGCTGTGTGACTTTGGGCAAACATGTTCCTCACCTATAAAATGGATGTAAGAATAATACCTCAAAGATTATATAGTGCCTCAAATGTTATTATGAGGATTAGCTGAGACAAATGTTAAAATCCTGGCACTTTGTAAGTTCACAATAAATATTATTATAATAATGTTCACAAAACACTTCTACTCAGAGTAGGGTATCACTATTGCCAACCATCAGGCCATTATTCCAGCCCAACTCAGTCTTTGTAGGAGCAAGGCAGACCCAAAAAACCATGTTCAGTTGACAGTGCCTGGTTAGACTCGGTTTAGAATACCTTTAAGGCTTCATTAAGTCCTGGCCAGCTGAGCTCAGCCCTTTCTCTAAGGCAGCAGATGTCTTACTATATTTCTGCTAAGTTTTAAAGATATGATTAAATGAAATGGCAAAGAAGAATACTCTGGATATACTGGATACTTTCATCCACAGTAAAATGTTCTACCACTAATGAATGAAGCGCTTACAAATATTTCTTAGCAACTGGGGAATCTGAATCACAAAAGGAAGGGGTTAAGTATGCCATCTCTAAATAGAGATGACATTTCAATTAGAGAAAGGGGATAAGTTAATTTAGCAGGCTCCAGGCACCACGTAAGCTTTATGTGTTTCCATGGTATTTAACAGGCTGCAAACATGACCATTGTAGCGACAATTAGAGGAGATGCTATTTTTGAACCTTAAGTCTCTGTGTCTATTTGGAAGTTTTTTTTTCCTCTGCAAAATCTAATACTTTATGAAATTCTCAAGAATTTTTCCATGATCTTTATGTCACAATAAAATTAGAGCCACAAATGTGGGAAGTGATAGTTCAAGCAGGAAAGGAAGGGAAGGGAAGGGAAGGGAGAAAGGGTCTGAAAGGCAGAGGTTTGCTGCTTAATGACCACAGAAAAGTGGTCATAAAGGAAGGTCCTAATTGAAGAACTCAAATCCGGGGAGGAGCTGGAAAGGAATTGCCTAAAGAAGGAAAAGTCTTTTTTGTATATTTTTTCTGAATTAGATATTCCTATTTTTCCATAAAGTTGTTTAAAAATGGACTGTACCAACATTCCCTTCCATTATTAAAGGACACACTCTGGGGATAAAATAATGTATAAAATATAACTTAGAACTATGCAATCAGTACACAAGCAATAAATGTTCAGAGAAGTAAGGAATCCATGTGCTGGAGTCAGAAAAATCATCAGAGAAAAATGTATCTGAGCTTTAATAATAAAATTAAGATAAGTTGAATAGGATGGGGTAGAAGCATAATTTACAGTGATGGGAATAAATATGCAAATAAAAATGTGGACGTCACATGTAGCATATAGTGAGGAAATTGGCACAATTGAATAGAAGGTTCAGTTCCAACTGAATGGGCAATATGCAAAAAGAGACTGGCTGGAAAGAGCCATGTCCTAGAGACGGGTAAATTCAGATAGAGAACTTTATACTTGTTAAAATAATTGGTTAATCTCTGAAAATCCTTCAACACTGGAGTGGCATGATGAAAGTTATATAAAGGTAGGAAATCATAGTTAAGATAGATTTGAAGACGAAAACAATGAAAAAGAGACTAGCAAAGAGGTGTTTGTAGCAATTTAGGTATCAACAGAGAAGAATGGTCCAATCTGTTGGACATTTCAAAGGGATAAACAACAAGGTTTGGTGCTAGATTATATATAATAGAAAGAAGAGAGAGTAGATTCAAAGATGCCTTACAAACTGAAAAACTTCATAACAGTAGTTGGTCTGAATGTTACTAATGCTTAAATCTTAAATTTGAGATAGGGGTACCAAGCTGAAGCCCTACCTTTGCCACTAACTAGATGTATGGCCTCCTAGAGTGATTTCATCTATTTGAGTATCAGTTTCCTCACCTGTGAAATGAGGCAAATAACTTAGAAGATAACTAAGACCTTGACAACTCTCTTTTTAAAAATTATTGGGTTTTTTTTATTTTTAATGAAACTTTAGGTTACAAAAATGTAATAAAAAATATAAGGGATTCCCATATGCCCCACCCCCACCCCCTCCCACACTTTCCCACATTAACATCCTTCATTAGTGTGGTACATTTGTTACAATTGATGAACCTATATTGAAGCATTGCTACTTACCATGGACTACAGTTTACTTTATAGTTTACACTCTGCCCTGCACAATTTTGTAGGTTATGACAAAATATACAATGGCTTGTATCCATCATTGCAATGTCATGCAGGACAATTCCAACATCCCGAAAATGCCCTCATATTACACCTATTCTTCCCTCTCCCACCCTTCAAAACCTTTGGTGGCCACTTCCTTTACATCAATGATATGAGTTCTCCCATTGCTAGAAAAATAATGTCTGTAGTAGAATAATAATAAATTTACTTTAGTCCGTTGTTCATTCCCCAATCTTGAGGATTTTGGGATAGTGATACCAACTCTGCTTCTAATTGAAAGCTATGTTAAATCAGTGCATATGTTGAATAGCATAATGCTGAGCAAGGCTTAGGAAACACAATGTCTACAGGCAATCAATACTTCTATTCTCTTTCACCTTTTTCTGTACACCATGGACCAGCTTACGATGGCATGAGTTGGTGAAATATTGCATAGCTACTTAAAGTTCTGCCTAACCATTGTATTAAATTAATTTGAATTTAAATTAAAAATTTCTCTTTTCTAACTCTTTTGATTGTTTTATTCTTCAATTCAGGGGAACTTTAAAACATTGGTATGATCTTAGATAAGAATGTAAAATTCATTCTTACTGCTTATATAGCCTGGGGCAATGGTAATGAAACCAGCATCACCAAAAACAACATTAACTAACATTTGGGTAAATTAGAAAGTAATTTACAGGATTCATATGTTTTAATATTCAGAACCTACTTCTGAGAAGTAAGTACAAATTTTACTCTATTGTTATAGCTGATAAAGTTAAGATTTAGCAAAGTCATATTTTTCCTAGTCATAAAGTGGTTGGTAGTGGAGTTGGGACTCTAACTT
The DNA here is from genome assembly GCA_029593785.1 of Cabassous unicinctus. Classification (NCBI taxonomy): domain Eukaryota; kingdom Metazoa; phylum Chordata; class Mammalia; order Cingulata; family Chlamyphoridae; genus Cabassous; species Cabassous unicinctus. The sequence goes on from JAQZBX010005680.1 coordinate 52,591, forward strand.
GGGTCTTTCTTATCTCAAAATTCATGTTCTTTACTTCTATACTATACTATGAGGGACTTAAAGCAGATGATTCATAGGATGAATGGGGTTTCTTCATGGATTGAATGAGATTCGGGAAAGAGATACATTACCAAGCCATAAGATTTGTATTCACATTCATTTATCTGCCTTCTTGGTGTGTTGGAAAATGATATGAATAATTTTGGACTCACATTTAAGAGTGGGAAGTAAGTAAATGAATTAGAACCTTTACTCTTTACCCCTTTCTTTGTAGCAGAGCAGAGCAGACAAAGGGAAATTTCCTCTTTACTTACATCTACCATGTTGAGATTTAATATCACCTTCTTCTCCAGTTGTTATTATTAGACCTGGAGATGTAATTCACTATGGCCATTTAAAATCTTAAAATGTTCAGTTTGATGACTATGTGATTAGACTTTACAGGAAAGGTTGGTGGAAAGAAGTTCTCTAAGTAAAAATGCTACAGCAATTTAGTGGGAAATTGCCAAATATTTTTATCTACCTGTCACAAAGGATTTAAGCAGTTACTTGAGCTGTGGTATCATTTTTGAGCTGGTGATATGAAGCAGGAAAAAAATAAGCACCTTCCTCATTAATAACTTCTCTGTCATGGAAGAGTCCTCATAATTATATATTGCATATCTTTCCTTTAATTTATGAAGTGTTGATTGAGTAATATTGTGTGAAAAGATTCTATTAAAGCTGGAGCTTTCATGTGAAAGAAAAAAAACAAACAGGTTGAGACCAAAAAATTTTTCCAAAATGTGATACATAAAATCCTGTCAAAAAGGAAGGGTCAAGACTGAAAACTCCTTCTTTCTGTCTGTCAGTCCTAACTATTGATTCTTTTTCTTCATCATTTATAGTAACTGTTCATTTTCAGTCCTGTTTAAAATACATGGATTAAACATATGTAATAAATATTTGAAAGAAATTTCACAAGAGATCTCAGCAGCTTATGCCTGAGAATACAAATCTAAAAGGATTTGTCAGTCCATTCATTTTTTAACAAATATTGAGTGTTAACTGTTTACTGGGCATTGTGTTAGAAGCTGAAAATGAAAGTGGTACTTAAACATGGTTTACCCTTGTAGAATTTACAGTCATGTGTCTGAGAAATATATTAAACAAAAAAGCACACAAAATGTTATCTAATTGTATACTACAATAAGTGCCTGAAGAACAAAAACAAAAGGTGGTCCCAGAGACTAAAAATAGGAAGGGCAGAAATATCAAGTTGTCTGGGAAGACTTTGTTGAAGAACAGACATATGCAGGTGATAAGTTAGCTTCATGAGGAAAGGTAACTCCAAAGCTCCAGGCTGGGCAGGAAGTAAACAGTGCATAAAAAGCCCTGCAGAGAGAAAGATCTGGAAGAAGGCCAGAAATGCAAAGACTAAAAGGGAGCTTAGTAAAGGAGAAGGTGAAGAGCAGGCTGAGAGCAGGTCCTACAGGACCTGTAGGCCACAGTAAGAACTTCAAAGACACTGAAAGCAGGGGAAGAACAATACTCAAATTAAGTTTTTGAAAGCTCACTCTACCTGCTTTATGGAAAATGAATGAATCAAAACATAAAGAAAATACATATATACCCAAAATTCATGAAGGAAAATGGGAAATAAGCACAAATATAGATGAGAATGCACTGTATCCTTCAGTGCTGATAACTTTGAAAATCTTAATGAAATGGACTACTGTCTAGAAAAGTAAAAATAAAAATTCCTTCAACAAAACAGAACAAAACAAAAACAAATTACTCAGTGATCATTTTTGAATAATTGAGTGTCCATATGAATAACACAAGTTAAAAGAGGTTATCTTTTGGTGTGCAATTATGTATGATTAATTTTCTTCTTTGTGCTTTTTGGGGGGACATTTTTACAGTAATGAAGTCGAAAATGGAAAATAAGAGGAAGAAAGCAGAAAAGAAAACATAGTTTCAAGATAGATTCTTATCTCACCTGTCAAAGGGCAAATGAAAAGGGAAAAGCATATGAAAAAGGTAGACTGAACCTTGGTGAAATGATGAAGTAGCTCTATTTTGTTTTCTCCATTCAGCTCCCTCTCTTATTTCTCTGCCAATATTCTCCTGAATGATTCTTACGCTCTCTAGGTATCTCTCCCACTACACTCTGGGTATTTTTCCTGTCACAATCAAGAAAACCTTCTTTCATCTATGTTTTGGGAAACAAGGGTGACTTCACATTGAAATGTCATTGACGAGCTGGCTAAAGAGTTTCTGGAAGAAATGAAAGGGAGTGTGCCAACTAGAAGATGAAAACTTTTAAATTGTGGGTTATCATACAATTTATAATCCAAAACTAACTTATTTAAAAAAGAAAATGAGAGTTCTTGTTACTTATGCAAGGATTACAGGAGTAAGAACTTAATGGCTGCTGCTTTCAAAGTGTGCAGTTCTTGTTATCTGTGGAAGAGATATGCAGTGGACAGAATGGCATTCTGGCAAGCCTTACATTCCCTTACAGAGTTTTATTTTGCCTATAAGATAGTATAACTTTCAGGAAAATATAAATTACAAAATTGAAAACTATCTATTTAAAAAATGATTGCAGACCCAGATGACTTTATGGGAGAATTTTTCCAAACTTTAGAGTAAGAGATAGTTCCCTTAATTTGTCACAGAGCATGAAAGAATTGAAAAATTCCTCAGTTTATATTTTGAATCCAGAAAACCTTGGTAGTAAATGTTCAAGAGATATAATAAGGGAAGCAGGTGTGGCTCAGTGGATAGAGTCCCCGTTTACCATATGGGAGGCCCGGGTTCACGTCCGGAGGCCTCCTTGTGAGGGCACGCCGGCCTGAGCGGTGCGGTGGGCTGATGCAGCAACCTCACGGCAGGAAGCGGGTGTGGCTTAGTGGATAGAGCCCCCGTTTACCATATGAGAGGCCCCACGTTCGCTTCCCGGCGCCTCCTTGTGAGGGCAGGCCGGCTCACGTGGCGCCGTGGGCTGATGCGGCAAGACCTCACAGCAAGGGGGA
>JAQZBX010005681.1:14849-55807 GCA_029593785.1 Cabassous unicinctus
AAAAAAAAGCATATATAGCTAACAGCTCTGAGCTTTGTTTATTTTTAGTACTGTAGAGTGTGGGATTTTGCTCAAGCAAAGTAGCTGGCTTTATATGCAGCTCAAAAACCTCTCTTGCTTGGTAGTAGTAGTTTAGAGCTCAAAATTTTCTTTCTTAGCAAGAACTAGAAGTTCCCCAGCATTGCTTTTCCCCCTCCTGCCCATAGACATTGTGCAGAATTCTTAGAGAACACAGCATTGCTACTATTCTGCGGCATTCTCGGCATTGCACTGCAAGTCAGCAGATAGCAGATACGGGTGCCTGGGTCTGTTTGCTGAGTTCTGTTTTCTTAATGAAGGTTTTTGCTTTACACGATCTCAAACACTAAGTATTTTCATGATCACAGCTAAATATAGACCACGAGTGGATATGTATTTTCCTTTCCCAAGTACAGATCTCTGTTTCTGGAAAAATATGTATAGCTATAACACCCAGAAAAAGAAAGTAGAAGTAGGATTTGGGAATATTTTATTTTCCTTAAATTTTTTGGATAGAAATTATCTTAGGTCATTCTGGCCCAAAGCTGCCTTATAAACTGATAAGAATTAGACACTGTAGCGATTTGGCAGTTTGATATAATTATGAATTCCAAAAATAGATATTGGATTATGCTTCTAAACTGGTCTGTTAATCTGGGTATGATTACGTTATGACTAGGGCGTTGACTGGGCCACGTAAGTAGGGCGTTGAGCCCCACCCCTTGGTGGGTGGGGGAATCAAATATAAAAGTCATGGAAAGAACAGAGTTGAAGCAGTTTTGATGTCGGAGTTCTGGTGAGGAAGGAGAGAAGGCCCCGGGATAGAAACGGGCCATTAGCCTGAGAGTTCACAGCTGGCCTTGTGGAGAGACGCAAAGCCTAGGGAGCCTCATAGTCTACAGCTGACCTTGTGGAGGAAACAGAGGCTCTAATTCTGGAGAGAAACGGAGTCCCGGGAAGAGAGGAACCCAGGAAGCTTGAACCCTGGCAAACGTTGGCAGCTGTCTTGCTCCAACACATGGCAGTGGACTTTGGTGAGGGAAGAAACTTATGCTTTATGGCCTGGTAACTGTGGACTTCTACCCCAAATAAATACCCTTTATAAAGACCAACTGATTTCTGGTATTTTGTATCAGCACCCCTTTGGCTGACTAATACAGACACTAAACTCAAGGACCTTTATTACACAAGCTCAGCTGCGTTTGGATGTTTTAGATGGAAGCATGGACTCAGTCATTCATTTGTTTGCTCAGCAAATATTTATTGAGCACTGACTGTGTACCGGAAACATTCCAGGTATTGGGGTTATAGCCATGAACAAAATAGATAGGTCCCTGTCCTCATGAAGTTTTTATTGTAGTTGGGGGAGGGTTTGTCAGAAAATGAACACCACAAATCAGCATGCCAGGTACAGGGAAATGCTAAGAAGAGAGAGCAGGGTAAGGAGAGATGGAGCAGAGCGAGTCAGGAGCATCCTGGTTTTTCATCTGCTCCGCTATTGCACCCTGACCTCTAGAGCGGATGTGGCTCAAGCAGTTGAGTGCCTGCCTCTCACATGGGAGGTCCCAGATTTGGTTCCCAGTGCCTCTTAAAAAAAAAAGAAAGAAAAAACAAATAGACAACGAGCCAAAAAAAAGAACAAAAAACCTAAACAAACAACAAGCAAACAGATGAGGGAGCCATGAGGGCGGGGGTGAAGAATATATATCTATATAGATATATAGATATCCCTGAAGTTGTTTCATTTGGGCTGGTTATTTTATTTGAGCTACCCAGGGGTTTGTCATTTTTTATAAGATTTTATTTTCTTGATGACTTTACAAAAAGGTAGGCGGTTTTATATGCAAATTCAGAATTGTAGCTTATGTTGAAAAGAAATCCAATCTCTTGCAGCACTGGGCCCACATCCTGCTTGGAAGCAATTGACAGGAGCTGAGTGACAAGGTCCCTGTCAGGTCAGAGGGGCATATGGCCTTCACTTTGCCCCAGTTCCCAGGTAGTTCTCCTCCCAGATGGTCTCTGTGGGCAGCCCTTGTTTTATGCTATGTTGATGCCAGCTCTACAGCCATTCATTTCCTCTCTGAGGGCAGTGATGCCTCCAGTATCAGGGACCCAGGGTGGGCACAATGGATGCTTTCTCCTCCTCCTCTCTCTCAATCACTTGCTATAGGTTTGACTGTCTTTGGGTGCCACGCTATCACAGACCCCAAATAAGTTGCCAAAGCCACGTTAGGTCGAAGAATGAGCCCTATCCATTTGCGTGTTGGATATCTGCCATGTAGCTGGTGGAATAAGGGAAACCGTGGATTTACAACCATCTAATTTATCTTCACTCAGCACAGTTACGGATCTTGCCTTAGGGTTATGGGTTCATTACACACCTGCTTAATTAGAAACTCAAGCTCATTCTCTGGTTATTTACATTTTTTGGTCCCTTATTCAGTTCTACCCATTAAATCCTTTCCAAACTTAACTTTGCCCAAAATGGAATTGGCCAGGACACATGTTATTTTGCCCCCATGAGCATTACATAATTTCTATGTGGCTTTTCAGAGTAGAATGCCATTACCTGAGAGGTAGGTGTTTGACCACAGCAACTGCAAGTGGCAATGCCATCTGAGTGGGGCCTGTTGCTCAATGGCGCACATTCCAATGGGGTCATTGGCTCACCTGACAAGAATGTAAGTGTTTGGCAGTGTCCCCCTTCTTGTCTCAGCTGGTTCAACCAATGTTGGCCTAGAAGTCACTCACTTAACTAAATACAAAGAACATTTCCAAATGTAACCTATCATAACATACATTTTTAAGCCACTAATCAATGTCTAAGTGTACATTTCACTTAAACCTTCTCTTACAACATTGCAATAGATTCTTGCTGGGTAGTGCCCGACCTCCTGCTGCATGGCTCTGTCTTCATTTCAGAAGCACACTTCTGAATCTCCTGCACAGCCTTTTGCCCCAGCCAGTATTCCCTATCAGTGAGGGCAAGTCTGATTCTATAATATACATTCTTCTCTCTTGCCAAACCTGTGTTTATTCTTCTGAGAGTGGATCTCTTTATAGCTTTCCTAAGGCTGCAATCACCTATATCCAAGAACCACCAGCTTTAGCATCCCCTGGGAACTTAGAAATACAGACTCTTAGGTCTACCCCAGAGATACTAAATCCATATCTGCATTTTAATAAGATTTGCAGGAAATTCACGGGGACATAGAAGTTAGAAAAGCACTGGCTTCTACCACCGCCCAATCTGTGAACAGGCTTCTATCACTTCCTAGGTGCTCAGCCCCTCCTGTGTGATCCCACAACGTCATGCAAAACTTCCTCCCACAATCTATGGGCTCTCTCTTGATCATTGATTGTTAGTTGCCACAGTCAAACACAGACCTGTGCATTTTGTGATTTTACTTTTTGCTGGTTTGCGTATTCAGCTATTGGTAAATGTTTCCATATCATGGACACAGTATAAAATATCCTTGGAAGCTAAGTCATTCACTGTAAAGACCTAAGTGGTCATTACGGGGAAGGTAATCTTCCAGTGTAGCTTAACAGTGAATGTAGAGTGTGGAAAAAAATAATTAAAGTCACCAAAAGGAAGTTTTTAAATTAAACAGACTGTTTTTGCAAGACAGACAAGATAGAAAAGTGGTTAGGAGCTGACCTGGGGAGCCCGACAGCCAGTTTGGGTTAGGATCCAGCTTTGCTGCCAACTGTGTGATCTTGGGTAGGTTGCTTAGTCCAGGAGTTTGCAAACCCAGTTGCTCACTAGAATCATCTGCAGAGTTTCAACGTAAATTTGCAATTGCCTGGAACCTACCAATAGAGACCATGGAGTCAGTAGCTCTTTGGTAAGGCCCAGGCGTCTGCATCAAAAACAAAAACAAAAACAAAAAACCCTCCTTGGATCATTTTTGATGCACAGCCAAGTTTGGGAAACACTGACAACTTCATTGAGCCTCTAACTCCTCATTTCTAGAATGAAGATAATAATAGAGCAGCCTCATGGGGCTTTTGAGAGAATTAAATGGTAGAATGTAGGGAAAGATCCTGCCACATGCCTGACACTGGAGTTGCTCAATGATTGGTAGGGAGGGTCATGATGATGATGATGGTGATGATGATGATGCAGCTTGCATTTACACATCAATTGGCTAAGCTCAACTCTAACCTCCTTTTTTCCTGAAATATCAGCTTTATTTCATTCAGAAGTCTGTTTAGAAGCCCAAAAACAAAGTTGTCAGAATAAACCAGATTGTTTTATTGTGGTTGCTGATAGCTCTGCACAGCGCTTGATACTAGCCTTTTAATGATTCCCTTACATTTGTTGAACACTTTTCAGTTTTCCAACTGCTTTTACGTACATTGATGCACTTGATTAGCATTCCCCCAGCCTTATTTTTTTTTAACTGAGAACACAGAGAAGTAAGGGGACTCGCTTAAAGCTGTCCACTGAATAATCTAGAATGGAGTTCAGGTCTTTGGAATCTGAGTGTGTGTTGACTGCCATATTTCTACGAAAAGTTCATATTAAAAGGAATTTCCCAGGCAAATTTCCTTGACTGACTATTAATGAATTCCCCCAGTTCTGGGAAACATTTGTTAGGCTCCAATTTAGTCTTATCTTCGGGTCTTTCTCAAATCTGAGGAGACCAAACACAGAAGATCCTTTTTTTTCTTTTTTTTTCCTATGGAGACTCAATGGCCATTTAGGGAAAAATAATAAAGGTCCACTTAAGTAAAAAAAAAAAAAATTTTAATTTAGATATTTGTTACAGAGAAGAAAATATAACATGGTCCACTAACCCTGTATTGTAGCACTTGTATCTGCAATTTTTCATGTATTTCCTCCAGTAATTAGTTTTATGAAATATTGCCAGGTCGTACTTTTCTGCTTTCCCAGCCCTCCTGGAAATATCTGAAAGCCTAGACAGTCATGCTTACTGGAGCAATGTATCAAGGAGTTTAGGAGAAGGTACAATATAAGACAATATCAAACATTAAGTTGAAATGCAATCTACTGATACCATACTCACAGGAACCTCTATAAATACCTCTTTGCCTCTCTCATCATAGTTTTTTTTTTTCTCAGCAGGGGTATCAGCCCTCTAGCTCTAATAAATAGTTTAAAAATTTTTTTTTATTTTTTAACAATTTATTGAAGTATATCATTCATACATGAACATGCATAAACTATAATCAGTAAACATTGTGAATTTATAAAACAAACATGCATAACATCATGCAGGGCTCCCACACATCACCCTCCCAACAAACATCCTGCCTTGTTGTGAAACATTTGTTAACAAATCATGAAAGAGCATCGTCAAAGTATTACTACTAACTATAGTCTGTATCTTCCTACCCTATACATTTTTTTAAGGATATATTTATTTATTTACTTTTATCCATTTTTTTACCCTCCCCCCTCTTTTTGCTGTTTCTGTGTCCATTTTCCGGGCAACTCTCTGTGTCTGTTTCCTGCCCTCACTTCTCATCCTTCTCCTCCGGTCTTCACTGGGATTCGATCCTCAGAACCTCCGATGTGGAAGAGAGGCATCCTACTGCCTGCGCCAGCTTAGTTCCTAGTTTTTTGGTGCGTCTTGTCTTGGCTCTCCCTGTTATGTCATCATCTTGCTGCGTGGCTCGCAGGGCCTGGTGGCTCACCCGCGCACAGGGCCTGACAGCTCACCCACTCACAGGGCCTGGCGGTGCACCCGTGCACGGGGCTTGGTGGCCCATACGCATTCTATATTTTTATTTTTTCTTTTTACCGGGAGGTCCCGGGGATCGAACTCAGTTCCCTCCATAAGGGAGACAGAAGCCCAACCATCTGAGCCACATCCGTCCCCCTGCTATATCTCTTAAGGTTGACCAAAGATACCCAAAGTTACAGTCTTTTCCCATACAAGATGGTCATATAATAAATCAGGCTTAGTTTATCACCAGCATTCTAAAAAGAAGACCTAGGGAGAAAAGCTAGGTCTGGGGACACAGGCATGGTTTCTAATATAGCGAATATTTAGCCTACCCTGATTATCACAAAATCAGGACAGCGAGAATATTCGCATTAAAAAGTTTTTGAGAAGCCAAGAATTCCCTCTCAGTTCCAACTCAGTTGAATTATCATCTCTCCTTTCTTCTTCAGTATTGGTCCTGCCATCCTGAGAAATGACCACTCTCTACTTTATTGAAAACCATAGTGCCAATTGTAACTGTTATCTATCTAAACTTGTCCCCAAGTTTACTTATGGCCCTAAAGCCTTTTGGTATCGCTTGAAGGAGTGTTTAATTACTTTCTCTAGTGGTTGCCATCGTGGCTCTCTCCTTCCTGTCATGTTTCCTTCTATTGGCAAAGAATCACTTTGTCTTTCTCACTCATCTCCTTATGTGCCCCATAACAACTCTCTACACTCAGTCCAATAATCCATTCCCCATTTCATTACATTTGTATTTGAAAAGATATAATGCCAAGTTGAGAAGTGAAAACATCAGTCAATACAATAAATTAAAATTAGAATTTCAATTCTGTATTATTCAAGAATTGAAGCAACAGGTGTGTGCCCAATGTAATACAAAGAACTTCACCATTCATGTTGATTCTTCATCTGGAATACTACTTCCAAGCAAAAGTGTTTGAAATAAAAATAATTTGAGGAAATGAATATGGTTTCAGGTACTATATCACATTATTTTGAGACCTTTAGTTACCATTTCATAAAGCAAGATTCATTCAACAAATATGCATTATTTAACGGTATTTATTCATAAATATTTGTAGAGTGGTTACTCTAGGCCAGACACTGTTTTGTGTATAGGTCATGAAATGGTAAGCAAAATCAACCCTGATCCCTGCCTTTCCAGAGCTCACAATTCTGTCAACTTGAAAAGTCACTCAAATCATAGCAGGTATTCTGAGTATGCAGAAGGTGGGATCTTTACATGGACTGAGGTTCAGAGAGGTGTCCCTAAGGAAGGAACATTTGGTAACTGAAATATGAGTTGCGTTTAATCAAATAAGGGAGAGAGATTTCTTTTCCTTCTCCTAAAAAGTGATGTCATCTACACCAAGAAAATCTGCCCTCATTATTTAACATTAAGAGCCATGAAAAAGAAAACAAGCTGACAGTTTTGTCTTTTCTAGAACTGTCTTTTTAATCTTTAAAATGTACTGCCCATTACCTTGAACATCATCTCCTCTTATTAGAAAGATGGATTTTGGCTCTTTTCTCTGGTTAATTGCTCTAGGAGTTCAAGCATACTCTAGGTCCATAGTAGGATCTCATAAATATTTTGAGAGTCTTCAGGGAAAAGAATAACAATAGCTATTTCCTTTATCATACCTCCCAAAATAGTAAATATGAAAAGTTAGTATGTTGGTTGTAAAGCTATGTTTGACATAAGAGATCTTACTGAATGAACACAGGGAAAAAGGAATTACCGTGCAAGCCAAGTAGAAACATGGCAGAGTGAAAAATGAATGCCAAAGTGATTTCTCCTGACTAATAATACCATGATGAAATGCTGGAATAATTAGTAAGTAATACATTAGCCCAATGTGTATCAAGGGAGCGATTAGTTAAGTAGAATCTGCTGCACTAAAAGCAACGTTTCCTAGAGCAGAGCCTTCTCTGTTCTCCTTCTTTGCATATGACTTTACCTCCTCCTCCCAAAAAAGAAAGAAAAAAAATGTATGTAGACAGTGTATTGCAAATCATTTGTTTGGTTCCATGTATGCTAGATATATTAGTTAAGGTTCTTGAGAGAAACAGAACCAACAGGAGATACTTGTAGATGGTATGAGATTGTATAAATTTGTCTCACATGACCATAGGGATGCACAAGTCCAAATTCCATAGGGCAGGCTGCAAGACAGGGAATCTGATGAAAGTCCTCGATGAGTTCTCCAGGAGACACTGGCTATCTGAAGTAGAGATGGAAATTCTCTCTCTAAATGCTGGAATCACTTTTCCTTTTAAGACCTTGAACTGATTGGATGACATGTCACTCATTGCTGATGGCAGTCTTCTCTGTTGAATATAGATGTAACCAGCCATCTATGCAATCAACTCACTGATGATTAAAGTCCATGAAATGCCCTTGTATTACAATTAGCCCAGTGCTTGTTTGACCAAACAACTGGCCACCATTACCTGGCCAAGTTGATACATTTGCCTAACTATCACACTAGATTAAGGCTTAATTTAAAATTGAGATCTAAACATTTTAGTATACTTCATATAGAGATCAGGAAACACAAAAGAAAATGTCTATTCTCTTCCTGTTCCAGAATTAACAATTGATGTTACCATGATTATTATTAAGTATTTTCTCATCCTTCCCATCATTCTTTCATTATATGAGCTATCACTCCTAGTGTAAAGGTTGTGGAACCATAGAAATGAACAAGACACTACAGATGTTCACACAAATATCATGTATTTGTTCATATTCCAAAGTGAGATATTAGTAGTTGTTCAGAAAAGGTTCTGTAGTCATAAGGATAGGAAACACTGGGTTAAACAAATTAACCCAATCTGAATTTTTGCTGTGGAATCTCACAGAATGTTTAATATGTGACAAGATGGGGACTTCAAAATACATTGACAACAAAATTTTTTGTAACCTATCGTCTACTAACTCATGGTTCCTTGGTATACTCTAGGAACTGCTAATCTAAGTAGGAGAACAGGGTTCTACCTCCAAGGTAAAGAGGTTGATATTAGCAGGGTAGGTTAGAATCCAAAGCAAGAGTCATAGGATTTTAGGTCAGCATTTTAACTCTGGTAGATGGAATGCAGCAAACCCCTATGGAGGGGGTGGGGTTGGAAAACTAGCATAGAGCTCAGTCAAGTAGACCAAACAAACTTGATGGGGATTTAATTTATTTGTACTATTAATTGTAATAATATTAGTAGTAATAAAAATACCGTGTTGAAATGCTAGGAACTTTAGCACAGTGGATAAAGAGTGTAGGATCTGGCCTCAGATTTCGTAAGTTTATATCTATGGTGTACTCCTGCTGACTTATATGACCCAAGGTAAGTTATTTTACCTCTCTTAAGCCCCCAAATATTCATATGTAAATGGAACTAATAATAGTAATAATAGTAATGATAATACTCACTACAAAGAATATTTTGAGGATCAAATGAGATATCATGTGTGAAGCACTTAGAGCAATACCTGGCACATAGCAAGTTTTCATAAATGCTCATTATTAAATGCTCATTAATCTTCCCAATCCTGTCAGGGAGATATTGCTTCCTTATTTTACAGAGAACAAAACTGAGACTCAAAGGTTAATAAGGCACCAGGGTTAGCAAGTAGTGCAGCTAGCATTCAAACTCAGATAATGCTCCAAACTCCATGCTTGTTTTTGTGTAGCATGCCAATACTGAAGACTAGGGGCATACAGATACCAGATTCTAGGACTAATTATAGACTTGGTGAGTTCTAATTATAGGACTTGATCAGGAATGGCTCCAAAACTGTGCTAATCTAGCATAAGTGAATGGGAATATAGACAGGACAGACTCAGACTCATTGAAATATTGTTTCAAGAAAGCTAGACTCACTCTACCTGATCTCAGAGGAATTAAGTAGAGTCAGAAATGGCCATTTACTTGTTCAACTACCTGTACTCATAGAGTTGTCATAGGCCCTGCTATAATTTGTTGACAAAAGGAAATATATTTTTGTGTGTAGTAGCTAGCAGAGGCAAATTGCATGAGCTTGACAGCAGTCAAACTGCTGGACATGGGGAAAGCCATGATAGAAAACCCCTGTATCTAGCAGTGGGAGATGCAGCCCAGTCCTAGACCAAGACAAAGAGCTAACATTATCCAGGAAAAAAACAAACAAAAGTATACTTTAGCCTGCACTGTTCTTCTATAAACAATGTCCAATATATAATTTTAAAATTATAATAAAGCATGCAAAAAAGCAAGAAACTCTGATCCACAATCAACAGAAAACCCACAATCAACAGGACCACAGATGACCCAGATACTGGAACTTGCAGACAAAGATTTTAAAACATCTCAAGGATTTTCAGGAAATAATGGCCAGAATGGATGAAAAGATGAGGAATTTCAGCAGAGAAATCATAAGAAAGAGCCAAATAGAAATTCTAGAGTAAAAATTAAATACCTGAAATTAAAGCAAAACAAAACAAAAACATTGTATGGGCTTAACAGCAGGAAAGAAACTGCAAAAGAAAAGATCAGTGACTTTAAAGAATGGTTATTAGAAATTGTTCAAAGTAAAGCACAGAGAGAAAAAATATTGAAAAATACTTTACAAATCACTAGTAGCCTGTCAAATGGCCTAACATACTTGTAATTGGAAAAACAGAATGAAAGAGAGAGAAAATAGGCCAGTAAATACTCATTATTTACTCATTATTGAGTAAATAATGGCTGAAAAACATCAATCCATAGATGCAAGAAGCTCAGTAAATTCTAAGTAATAGAAATGCAAAGAAAACTAGACCTATGCACATGAAAGTCAAATTTCTGTAAAACAAAGATAAAGGAAATATCATAGAAGAAGCCACGGGCATTGGGGGGGGGGAGGATGACACATTTCATACAGAAAAGCAATGATAAAAACAATGATGGCTGACTTCTTATTAGAAACAATTTAAGCCAGGAGGCAATGGAATGGCACCTAAAGTTGAGAAAGTTTCTGTAGAAGAAGAATATGCCATGTTCTGAGGACAATTAACAGAGGTTATGATCTCATCAAGGGGTCAAGAAAGACTTCCTTAATGAAGCGTCATCTGAGCTGAAATCTAAGTGTAAGATTTTAGGTAGGCATAGAGAAGTGAAGATGTTCCAGATCTGTGTAAGGCCTCAGTAGCAAGATAAAACATGTCATGTGGAAAAACTGAAAGGCCCAGGGTAGGTAGATGTTTTCATTTCCTTGGCTGCTCAAGCAAATACCATGCAATGGTTCAGCTTAAACAATAGCAATTTATTTCCTCACAATTTTGAGGCTGAGAGAAAGTCCCAATCAAGGCATCATTATAGCGATACTTTCTCCCTCAAGACTGTGGCATTCTGGGGCTGGCTGCTGGCAATCCTTGGTCCTTAGTTTGTCACATTGCATAGCACATGGAAGCATCTTCTAGTCTCTCCTTTCTCCTCTGGGTTCTGTTGATGTTCAGCTTCTGGTTGCTACCTCTGTGGCTTTCTCTATCTGAATTTTATTCTCTTATAAAGGACTCCAGTAATAGGATTAAGACCCATTGTGATCAAAGTGGGCCACACCTTAACTAAAGTAACCTCATCACAAGTTCTTACTTACAATGGGTTCACACCCACAGAACTGATTAAATTTAAGAGCATGTTTTCTGGAGTACATATAGCTCCAAACCACTACAGTGAAACATGGAGATCAAGGAAAAGATAGGGGACAGACTAGGTATAATAGGCCCCAACAGAGATTTTTGTTTTCATTCTAAGAAAAGTGGGAAGATTTTCAAGAATAAGCAGCAGGGATCATTTAAACAGATTTGTGGTTAGGGTAACTCTTAAAACTCTGGATAAAGTATTAATAGAAGGACCCCAGAGTAGTTGGGGAGATGGTAGGAGGCTACAGGAGTGGTCCCAGTGAGAAACGATGGTGACTTGGACCGTTGTAGTAGCAAACATGGAGAGAGGAAGATGGATTCTTTATTTAGTAAACGGAAGTGAGAGGACTTGGTTATTGTTTGGATATGGGAGATGAGTGAGTCAGAGGTATCAAGAAAGACTTGTAGGTTTCTTCCAGCTTAAGTAACTGGGTGGATGAAGGTGCCATTTACTGATGAAAGAAACTGATGGGGAACAAGAATTACTTTTAGTTAGCAAGCATTTGTATCTTGTCTTCTGTGTGCTAAGCACTGTTCTAAGAAATTTACAAACATTAACCCCCTTCACAGCAAGAGTGAGAGACTGATGCTAATTTTCTCCCAGTTTTACAGGTAAGGAAACTGGACACAGAGAGGTTAAGTAACTTGCCCAAAGTCATGGTTGGTAAACCTTGAACTGGATTTGAACCCAGACAGTCTGGCTCCAGGGAACATTCCCCAATACCAAGTTTCCTGTGGGGAAATACAAATATAATGGGTTTCAGGAGACTGAGACATTCAAGTAGATGTAGGAATCCGGAGCTCAGCAGAGATATTTGGGCTAGATATGAAAATTTGAAAGTTATTGGCAAAGGAAGGTAGAGTAAGTCTTGGATATAGATAAAATTGCCTTTTTTTCCTTAAAAAGGAGCCTTACATTTAGAGTATTAACTTTGTTGTTATGCTCTGCATAGCATTCCAAGTACATTCTTTGAATGGGGAAGAATCATTTTTCCTGAGGAACATTTCTTGAATGTCTTTTTGTCATCAGATTTGTTCTCTTCCTTTTGCTATTCCCCACCTGTTGGCTGCCCTTGTGTGACTCTTGGAAGTTCTGCACCACATGCAGTGGAGTTTATCCCCTTGTGGGGAAGAGGCATTTGGTATAGAGTGGTGGGATTTCAGAGCCAGACAGCTATGCTACTCCTGGAACACAGGGCACTGGTTACAGGCTTCACCCTAATTGCATGGTCCTTTATGAAACAAATGAATGTCCAGTGCTCCTCAGTGGGGAGACAAAGCCAGAAAGCATTTTATTTCATGCCTATGAAGTGTTTTTTTAGCAATGGCTGTTGACAGAATTAATATTCAGATCTCAGCGGTGACTGAATTTTGACCATACTAATTATATCTTTATTGTGACAGTGAGGGGCCCATCACTGGTACTTTTGTTTCATAACAAATGAGTGATAGATTTTCAATTTTCAGTGCAACTTCTTTATTCCTTTCATAATCCTATTAGCCAGTAAATATCCACCAGACTAAAGTAATTGATAAATATTGGAGGCTACAAGTAAGAAACTAAACAATAGCTATCATTTATTGTATGATATCTATATGTCAGCTATTTCATATATTTTTTCTGACAATATTCACAGAAACCTGCAAGATATCAATAATAGCATATTTCACATGAAAAAGTTGGAGCTCAGGTACATCATTGAGCTTTTTGCAATATTCCATAGCTATTGGAATGGAGGCAAGACTGAAATCCAGTCTTTGTGACTCCAAGGCTTATGTTCTTTACCCTATGTTATTATGTTTTCAAATGAATCTATAATTACTAATTCAACAGTTGCCATCTGACCAAAACTAAGCTATGACAAGAAGAAAATGTATTTCCTTCTCTAAAGAGTCTGCAGTTCAGTAATGAGATTAAGATGAGTTCTTCAGGGGAAACTATTAAAAATAACTTTACAGTTAAAATGCCATTTCCTCCTTTGTTTCCTCTGAATAGCTACTATAAATAAAGCACCCTCTGGAGCAAGAGAGTATATAAATAAATAACAGCCCTGGGAGATATGCCAGACCGTTATCATTTTCATCTTTACATCCATTTTATCCCCACTTCCCAGACCCTAGCTCCTCCTGCCATACATCTACATCCACTGACACATGATGCCTTGTATATGGTTTGATCTTAGTAAGAGGCAGTCACCATCCATCCATTGACAAACATTCACATTAAATGTTTGTTGAAAAGAGGTTATACATCTATATGTAAAAGTTGCACTGAAAAGAATAGATACCAAAATGGCAAGAGTGGTTATTGATGGATGATAGGATATTGAATTATTTTTTCTCATCTGTATTTCCTGATTTAATTACTTAAACAATTAAAAGAAAAAATACAATCTGATTTCCACATTCTATAGAAGAAAAAATTGGTTGTTATTTTTCTTAGAGAGGAAATAGTAATTTTACTGAAGGATCCAAAAGTTTCAAAGAGAATGCTCCTCTCATAGATGTATGTATAGGTGAGGCTTCTCACTAATTTACTAGTAAACACAAACAATTATGGAAAAATTTGAAGATACTTTTCAATCATAGTGCTGTAGAGCAAGCCATCTAATTGCCAAATATTCTGATCTCTGTTACCAAGAATGAAAACATAAGGAGAAATACTAAGGAACAGAATAAAGAAGAGAGGAATGGAGGGAGGGAGGGAGGGAGGAAGGAAGGAAGGAAGGAAGGAAGGAAAGATGGAAGGAAGGAAGGGGGGGGATGGAAGAAGAGAAAGCAGCTTTAGAACTTGTTTTATTCTTCGGAGCATAATTGTTTTTAATTTAAGTTCATGTTACCCCATCTCTTACGTTTTTTTCATTATTTACCATTCACAAAGCACAAATGAATAACAAAATGCATAAATATCTAAATTTTGCTCTCAAACTTAGATTTGTCTTTAGTAAGAATTAAGTGTTATTGTTAAGAAATGCATGTAACAACAGTCTGCTTTCCTTTGCAATTTGTCCTTCCATTTCTTTTTATTTACCATGAAAACATGAACACATGGAAGCAAAAACATATTGTTCACATAGTAAATAAATTGAGAAAACAAAGTGGACAGGAAGTATGACAGGGTACAATAAGTTATATTGAGGTAACCAATACCTCAGGAATCTCAGTGGCATATACAAGTGATTATTTTTTGCTCCTTGTGTCGTCCATGGGTTGGCAGGACAGCTCTGCTCCTTGTGGTCACTCTGAGTCCTGGGTGACAAACAGCCACCATCTCCAATGTTGCCATTTGCGGTCTCAGACAGAGACTTCTGAAGAGTTTTACATTGGCTTTTAAAAACAACGTGGAGGTGACATACGTAACTTCTGCTCACAAATCCTTGGCCATATTGGCCCCATTCCCCCTCATAACCACAATGGGGCCAGGAAGTGCCATCCTCTCTTGTCCTTGGCTGCAGAGAGAAGAAGTATTTGGAAAGACACACACATTTTATCACAGAGAAGGAGGCATAAAAAATAGAAATCATAATGTCAGACAACATACATTTTATGTTGAAACATATGAAATTGCTAATATTCTACCATTTTGACCTACAAATGGCAATTTCATGAGGTTCACCCTAAAAAAGATTAAAAACACTTTTTATATGAATAAATATAAATAATTATATCTGAACAAAAAAAATTCCCAAATTGACCAAACTACAAAATTCATCTATGATCTATTTAAAGAAGCATATAAAAATAAATGACTAAAAGGAAAAAGCTTGATATAAAATTTTTAAAAGCAAATAAAGTCAGCTTAAAGTCAAATTAAGTAAAGTTTGATGGAAAAATGTCCTTAATGAGACAAAGGTGATAATTTTGTATTGATAAAGTTGTAATCCACATCAAAAAAGTCCATGAACACTTATGCTCCTAATAATATAGCATTGAAATAGATAAAGCAAAAGCTGCTAGAAGTGAGGATAAACGGGCAAATTTAATTCTATTGGGAATTTTAGCTCATTATTTATTGATTGAATAAGAGATAAATAATATTTCATAGAATAAAACAGTATATAATATACTGTATATATGTATATAATTTAATTATAAAATTAAAAATTACATGACTATTTTACCATGAAACAGAATATATCTCCATTGCAAACATCTATAGAACATCTACACTAGTAATAAACTACTAGTAAGGATTACCTCAAGAAATTCCGAAAAGGAGAAATTATTGAGGTCACGTTTTCTGATCACAATACAACTAGATATTAATGTTTTAAAAAATTCAGAACATTTTGAAATGGAAAAATAAGTATTGACCAAAGAAAAAATAAAAGTATGCTTATGGCTAGAAAATAATGACAATATGGTTATTATGCATTAAAACTTACCATGTAGCTAAAATTGTTTATAGAGAAAATTTCAGTTTAATATGTTTTCATTGTTTATAATCAAAGAAGGGAAAATAAGCATTCAAATGAAGAAATCAGAAAACTTTCAACTAAGCAAACCTTAAACTAAGAAAAAAAGACATTAAAATATAAGAAAAAATTGTTTCACTAAAAACAAAACAGGCAAACATTGACATTGGTACATAAATCTGAAAGTGTTTATTGGGCCAACAAAGTAGTAAAAATTCTGGCTTATCTAATTAAGGGATTAAAATCAGAAAAGGTATATAAAATTACATATAGTTCAAAGGAAATTATTACGGGTTGAATTGCATCTCAAAAAGATATGTCCTTAAAAAAAAGTCTTAATCCCTAGTAACTCAGAATGTGACCTTATTTGGAAATAGAGTTGTGACAGATGGAATTAGGCAAGTTAAAATGAGGTTGTACTGGATTAGGATGGGCACCTAATCCAGTATGACTGGCCTCCTTACAAGAAAGGGAGAAGAGATAGAAGAAGACAGCTGTGACCAGGGAGTCGGGTTAACTTATGACGACTGTCAGCCCCTGACAGATGCCAGGAGCCAGGCATGGAAGAGTTTCTTTACTCCAGGATTTAGAGAGAGCATGGCCCTACTGACACCTTGATTTTGGAGTTCTACCTTCCAGAGCTGTGAGTCAAGACATTTCTGCAGTTTAAACCATCCAGTCTGTGGTACGGTGTTACAGCCGCCCTAGGAAACTAAAACAGAAGTAGTAACAGAAAATTTTAGGTTCAGAATTTTAATAATGTATTTTTGAAACCCAGTGAATTAATTTCCTTAGAAAAGGAAAATTACCATACTTAAGAAGTAGAAAATTTCAAAAGAGCCAAGTTATGAAAGAAATTGTAAAACTTGCCAATGAATTCCTATTGAAGGCTCTGAAACCACACTGTTTTACAGATGAATATTTACAAACTTTCAAGGAATACATAATTCACATGATAATTCTCAGAGACGAGTAAAAATAGAACACTTGCCACTTCATTTTCTGAAATTCTCATAATTAAAGTACCCAAATCTGACAAGTATATCACAACATAAGAAAACTACAGACCACTATTTTTCATAAATATAGGTGCTAAAGTCCCATTAAATTATTAATACATCAAATTCAACAATATATAATTCACTCATTTCCTAAAAAATATTTTTGGGTCATTCTAATATGCAAAACATCCTGCTAAGCACCCTGTGTTCAGGCCTCTGCCCTCAGGGAGCTTACGCCCTAGAGAGGGAATCAGACATACACAACTCAGAACAGAATTAATACCTGCTGGTGATAAATGTTAGAAAGAGACATGTAATGTGCTATGACAGAGTATGACAAGGAGCCCTCACCCATGGGGCTCTGTAGTCAGGAGCTATAGTCTGGAGCCAGACCACCAGGTTTTGAATCAAATAACTGCTCCTTTATTAATTATGAAATCTTTAATCCAGAGTTCTTTTTTTGTTTTGTTTTGTTTTTCTTTTTTTCTTTTTTTTCTTTTTTACTGGGAGGTCCCGGGGATCGAACCCAGGTCCCTCCATATGGGAGACGGACATCCAACCATTTGAGCCACATCCCTCCCCCTAATCCAGGGTTCTCAACAAGGAGTGACATTTAGCAATGTCTGGAGAAGTGATAACTCGGAGCAATGGGTGCTCTTGGCATCTAGTAGGTGGAGGCAGGGATGCTGGAAAAACATCTTGAGTTACACAAGACATTGCCCTGTAATAAAAAATTATCCTACCCAAAATATCAATAGTGCTGGGGATGAGAAACCCTAGTGTATATGATGATGGATCCCAAATCTGTTTTACCAGTGGGGCCCCTTTTTAGAGTCTAGGGTCCACTGGGCTTTTCCACTAGATACTTCACAGGCACTTCACACTCAAAAGTCCTATTGTAAACCATGGACTCCAGTTCATAGTACAGTTATAAAAGTGTTCTTTCATAAATTGTAACAAATATGCCACACTAATACAAGGTGCTAATAATTGGATAGTATCTTGGAATTCTGTATTTTATGTATGATTTTTCTGTAAACCAACAACTTTTCTGATTAAAAAAAGTCCAACCCAATTGTGTCCTCTTCCCCTGATAACCTGCCTCCTCCTGGGCTCATTTTTTGTTTTAGTAAAGGGCTCACACCAGAACGCTGTTTGCCATCCTTGATTCATCCTTCCCCTCACACTTGAAACCTTATCTTCAATAAAACTCTGGCAATCTGCCCCTTAAATATCTCTTGACTCCATCTACAGCTCTCCTTGATCTGGTTTCTATTTACTTCTCCAATAGCAAATATAGTATTCTTCTCCTGGCCACAGAAGCCCTGCATATTCTGTTCTCTTTGCAGCAGTTTGGATTTGCTTACCATCTCTTTCCTGGGACACATTTTCCACTTGATAGACTCACTCAGATTTCTGTGAGGATGTCCTTTCCGCCAGGCGTCTGTTGAAACTTCAGGCATGGGCACCCCCTAATGCTCTCCCTCGCACCCCATCCTTCCCTATTTTAGCACTTACAACACTGTTGTAAACGAGTACCAAGAAGAAACACGCATGCAATTCAAACTTGAAACTGATTTGGGTTAGGAAAAGCAGAGGAAGCTAGAAAGGAAACTTAGAGAGCTAAAGGAAATAAATGAATTGAAAGGGTGAGACCCTTCTCCCCCCATCTGTGACTTCACTACCTTCTAATCTTTACAGAATAAGGAAAAACCAGTAAACAGAGAACTGAGGAATTTCCAGAGCACTTGCAATGGCTGTCAAAAGTCTAGCCTGTTTGGTAACACACAATTTATCTAACTTACCCAAGAAAACAAAGCAGTGGTTCTCAACTGGGGTGGAGATGGGGGATTTTTGCCCCCAAGAAGATAATTGGCAATGTCTGGAGATATTTTTGCTTGTCATAATTGGATGGTGCTACCAGCATCTAATAGATAGAGGCCGGTGATGCTGCCCAACATCCTGCAACACACAGGACAGCACCCCCAGAACAAAGAATTATCTGGCCCAAAATGTAGAACCAAGGTTGAAAATCCCTGCTTTCACATAACATCTCTCAGCCTCAATACCTTCAATTAGTAAAATGAGAGCACCTACATTAGGGTTGTCATAAGCATTGTATGAAATATATGTAAAATACCTAGCAGTATTACTTGCACATGGTAAGTATTCAAGCATAGTTGGATATTTTTCACTTACATTCTTTTAAAATTTTATTAGTTATCTAGTGCTGCATAAAAAAATCACCCCCAAAAACAACAAGCGTTAGTAATCTCTCATGGTTTCTGTGGGCCAGGAATTTGGGAGCAGCTTGTCTGGGAGGTTCTGGCTCAGGATCTCTCATGAGGTGGGGTCAGATGTCATCTGGGGCTACTGTTATCTGAAGGCTTAAGTGGAGCTGGAGGCTCTGCTTCCAAGGTAGCTCCCTCACGTGACTAGCAAGTCGGTGAGGCTGTTAGATGGAGGCTTTGGCCAGCAGCATGGGCTGCTCTGTGTTTACAGCATGGCAGCTTTGTTCCCACCAGATCAAGTGATCCATGAGCCACAGTGAAGCTGCAATGCCTTTATGACCTAGTCTGAGAAGTCACACACTGTCACTCCTGCCACAGTCCATTGGTCACCAAGACCAGCTCTGACTCAGTGTGGGAGGTGACCACACCACACTGGTGAACACCAGGAAGAGAGCATCAGTGGGCACCATCTTGGGGGCTGGCTAAAATCTGCCAAAACAAGCAGAGTTGTTAGAGGAAATCAGTATAACACTTGCAGGTGACCAATTGTCAAACTAAAACGAATACTGTAGTGAGTCAACTGAAATATTATTAAAATTAGAAGAGGATGAACTAATATGACAGGTCACAAAATAAATATAATAGATATCGATAGATTTAATCTAAATCGGTGATATCCAGTTAGAAAATGTAAAGGAGAAAAAATCCTGTTTATAAAATAGCTACAGATAACTTCAAAAAGAAGTAGGTGGAAACTCTTACAGCATTATAATGAAAGATAAGTGGAACTAAACAGATGGGCCAGAAATTGTCCCTAATATAAATTTTGTAAATAATAAGGATGGAATAAAAAAATCTTTCAGTAAAGAATATAGGATACAATAAATGTTACTGATACAATTAAACTACTTTGAAAACAAACTTAAAATATGTTTTATTTAGAGACATGCCAGTCCCAGATAGATGTAAATTAAATATAAAATATGAAATAATAAAAAGTTAAAATATGGATGAATATTTTATCTTGAGATAGACATTTTAAGCATTAAAAAACAATAATAAAATGGAAAAGAAATCCATATATGTGGCAATATAAAATTTTAAACTTTCTATAAGCTGAAAAATAACACCATAAACAAAATGCAAAGACAAGCAAAAATTAGGAAGTTTTGTCATATTTACAAACAAGGATGGATATCCTTAATATAGAAGAGAAGCAGTAAAATATGCTTTTATAATAAGAAAAGCAGTAAACCCCTATTATAGAGACAGAAAGGGCACAAGCCATCTGTCCATCATTCATCCATTCATCCATTCAACAGCTATGATGTACCAGCCACTGTGATAAGGGTGGGTTAAAGAGAAGTCATGGAAATGATTATTAGGTCAGTGAGGAGACATTTAGCCTCACTAGAAAAACATAACAAAAATTAAGGAAAAATACCCTATCATTGTGCCTATCAAATAAAAAATTTTAAGAAACTAATCAATGCTGTTGAAGATGCACTGAAACAGGCACTTGAGAACAAGGGAAGTATAAAAAAACGATCTAATATGTTTACCTTGGCAGGCAGTTTAGCAATATTTATCAATAGTGTTACTGAGTTATTGGGTTCTTGAGTGACTAAAATAACAAATATTCAGAAATTGGCGCAAAGAATAAACTATAAAAGTGTTTATTTGCAGCACTATTTTACAATAGTGAAAAATTAGAAATATCTCACAGAATCTAATAAAGAGTGCCCAAAATACCATTTAATAACACCATAATAGAATAATATTAGCCATTATAAAACAGATATCCTAAAAAATATGGAAAAAAAATTGCTCATGACATAATGTTAAATAAATAAAGCACAATATTAATGGTATATGCAGCACAATATTTTTTGGCTGAAAAATACATACCCATGCATAGAAAATAGATAGGAATGAAATCCCTAATATATTGATAGTATTTATTCTAGGGCGATGGAGTTGGTGTTTTTTTTTCTCTCTTTATGCTTTTGCTTATTTTATAAGCTAACTGTAATTAATTGATATTGCTTTTATCATAAAATATGGGAGAAAGAGCATAGAGTTTTATAAAGGTAAGTGGAGGGAGGAATGCTATAGATGTGAGGGGCAGCCAGCAGGAGGCATCTCTCCAAATTACCGAGCTGCCTTGCAGCCTGACCATTCATTCATCCATCAGTCTCCTTCCTTCCTTATGTACCAAAAAGCCTGTTCTCTCAAACGCAATCATACACTCCTGTAAGAAATCTCATAATTGTTCTTTTACTGGCTGTGTAGCTTTAGGTTTATGAAATTAATTGCTTTATAGAATTTTTGCCAATGTCTTGCTAATTGATCCACTGGGCCATTTCCCCTGGTGATTTATGGTATTCTACTGTATCAGCTCTTATTGAATTTCTCTACTGGATTTTTGCCTTTAGAATTGTTTCATAAACTGAGATCTTTAGAGGGGATGGCATTCAATATTTGTGCTAGAGGGATGCAGGGAGAAGTGAGGATGGCGTCACATTTAAAGAAATGATTGTGCAGAAGCCCCTTGTCCAAGGGCCCGGGCGTAGTCCCTGTTGATAGTGGCCCAGTGGAAAGAAGTGACCCTTTTATTTGTTTTCTAGTATGTGTAAAAGACTGAAAATTGGGAAATCATGTTACCTAAAAGTCACGCAATGGACAATTTGTTTTGGATCAATCTAACAGGCCAACTTATAGCCTATCCTGTACTTTAGCTTCATCTAAAGGCTAGCGACATTGATTTCCACTTCAAGACTCATAAACTCCCATGTATATGGCTCCCCTATGAATTCCCCCTTCTGCTGCAGATGAGTCTCTAGAGATTTTGTGTGTCAGCTGCTCCCAGTTTATCATTGATTTATTTTAAAAAATTAAAGTCTTACACATTGGCTTCAAGAATTTAAGTAGAGATTAAATCTAATTAAAAAAATTTTTTTAAGTTATAAGGTACTATTCCAAATTAAATGTAGGTAGAAATTCACATTATGATTGTTTTGAAAAAGTTGTGACAAGTATCCCTTTTGTCTCCTATATTAAGGGGAATTCCATCATGTTTGTGTCACTATAAATTATTAGTCATCCTGATAAATTGTGTATATTTCATTTCTTTGATGTTACTATTTATTTTTACACAGCTATATGCCTTAAACAAAATGCAGTCCTCCCTCTTTGCTAGCATACTCTATGTTAAAAAAAAAAACCCACTTCAAACCAAAGCCTATTAATGTTTTATAATATGTACAAAATTAGCTCAGCTTTGCTGTCTCCTGAGGAGCAGTTTCATTATTTGGAACAAGCTTTTCTATTTTCTTAGTTCTGCTTTTCTTAAAATGAAGTCAACTATCTGACTGACAAAGGTATGAGCTCTAACCCTCCTTTCCCCCGAAACAGAGAGTACATGCAACAGAAAGGCAAATGTTGCTTATACCACTTTGCCAGATTATATTTGTCACTCAGAAAATATTAGTTAGATCTTCTAAATGTCAACTGGAAGCCTCATTTGGGCTTTCTTCCAGGGTCTTCAGACCTCTTCCCTCTCTCTAGTGCTGCTCATGTTCTTTTTCCACATAAGAACAGATTTTATAATATATATGAAAGAAAAATCAATACATTAACTAATTAAAATGTGATGATGAATAATCCTCCATCTTCTGCTTCCCGTCCTCCTACTCAGATGATGGATGAGCTGCTTCACACTTTATTGAACCAATTGAAAGGATCAGAAATGAACATCCACAAACCTCCATTGCCACATGTCTCCATAAGGCTGCCTTCCTGCCTTCTATGATAGATGACCTAGCCACAGTCCTCTCTAAAGCCAATGCCCTACTTGCACACTTGTACTCGTCCCTGCCCTTTTTTCCCCTGCTGAGGACGTGACTCCAGCAATCCCTTTCTCCCTTTCTGTTAGATAATTCCATGCGCATACAAACATCGGTCATTTCTCCTACATCTCCTTGCCTCATTTCACTCTGTCTACCACCCAGTTCCTTCTCCTCACAGCAGCACCTCTCACAAGAAGAATTTTCTCCTTCCATTCTCCCTTAAACCCACTCCAATTAAGCTTCCTCCTCAACCCTTAACTGCAGCTGTTTTTGTTAAAGTCACCAATGGCCTCCATTTTGGAAAAGCCATTGGTCACCTTTTCAGTTCTCATCTTACTATGCTTGACATAACTGGCCACACCTTCCATGAAACACTTTTAGGAAAACGTCTTTTCCTAGTTTTGTTTCTTATTTCTCTGGTTGCTCCTTCTCATTCTTACTCTCTTTCCTGGCCTCCCCCAATCCTTTTAACTGTGGTTGAAAGGTTTGTGTCTCAGACCTTGGTCCACTTCTCCCTTGGTGATCTCATCTGCTCACATGTCTTTAAAGAACATCTATATCCTGGTGACTCCCAAATGCATATGCCTGTTTCAGCCTTTCCCTCAAAAACCAAGCCTGAATATTTAGCATCCTGCTCGATATCTTCAATGGAATATCTACTAAACAACCTAACCTTAAAATGTCCAAACTGATTTCTGTATCTGCTGGTATTTTTATTAGGATTGTGTAAATCAGTTTGGGTAAAATTGACATATGATGTCAATTAAAACATAAACAAAACATGAACATGGATGAATAAAAATTCCAGCAACCTACTTTGCAGAAATGGAAAAGTCAATTATCAAATTTATTTGGAAGCGTATGGAATCCTGAATAGCCAAAACCAACATCCTGGTACTGGCACAAGGAATTGACAAATGGAATCAAATTGAGATTTCAGAAATAGACCATCACATCTATGGCCAATTTATTTTTGACAAGTCTACCAAGTCCACACAACTGGAAAAGAATAGTCTCTTCAGTAAATTGTGCTGGGAGAACTGGATATCCATATACAAAAGAATGAAAGAGGGTCGCTATCTCATACCATACACAAAAATTTACACAAAATGGATCAAAGACCTAAATTTAAGAGTTAGGAGAACTCCTAGAAGAAAATGTAGGGAAGCCTCTTCAGGATCTTGTATTAGGCAATGGTTTCTTAGACTTTACACCCAAAACACAAGCAGAAAATAAATAAATAGGACCTCCTCCAAATTAAAAACTTTTGTCATGAAAGGAGTTTGTCAAGAAAGTGAAAAGACACCCTACTCAATGGGAGAAAATATTTGGAAACCACATATCCAATAAGGGTTTAATGTCCAGAATACATAAAGAAATCCTACAACTCAACAATAAAAAGGCAAGCAACCCAATTTAAAAATGGGCAAAAGACTTGAATAGACATTTCTCCAAAGAGGAAATGGCTAAAAAGCACATGAAAAGATGCTCAACATCACTAGCTATTAGAGAAATGCAAATCAAAACCACAATCAGATACCATTTCATCCCAACTAGAGTGGCTACTCTTAAAATAACAGAAAACTACAGTGTTGGAGAGGACCATGACTTGGAACACGAATAAAGCAAGAGCTTGGCATCTTTGGAAAAGGATTTTTAAAAAATGCAATAATCTATTTCATTCATGCTTTCTGAGAGGAACTTTTGACAAGTTCATTTGTCTCCTACTCGAGCATATCTGCTGCTCACATCCTCCCTGAAGCTAAGTCTGCCTCCATTGCCAGCAGTGAAAGAATTACAAACCTTCATGGCGCGTGCATGTGGGATGCCCTTGGGTTCAAGGACCTGGGGAAGGTGGGTGGAGACCCATGTCCTGGGTCCTGGGTGGTGTTGATAGCGCCGTCTCCAGCAACAGAGGCTTCCCAAGCTTGTCTCTAAAGCAGGGCCCCATGCCAAGGACACCCCATCCAGGTCTGTGGGTTACACTATTTACAAGTCTTCTTGCCATAAGAAATGGAAGGACTGTCTTTCCCAGCATCCAAAATAGTTTTATTCCATTCTTAATAAAATTATGATTTTATGAGGTACATTCACAAACCCTAGGCCATTTTTCTTCCCACAGCAAACCTGTGCAGTCATAGAATTTACATTTTGATATTACAGATGAAGACAATGAGGAGGAAAGCTGTTAAGAGCCTTGCCAAGATTGCAGTTCTACCAAGTGGCAGACCCAGGACTTCAACCAGGTTTTAGAATTCAAAATGCAGAAGGCTCTGATTTTATTCACTTTGTGTGCTCCTAGCAGGCTTGTTTTCTGTTTTGTTTTTGTTTTGCTGTTTGTTTTAAGGGTCTAATTTATGTTTAAATTGATATAATTTGGTGTGATTTTAATGTAAAACAGGCTGGCTCTTTTGAAAAAGAGCTGGTCTGATCATAACTGAGAATTGTGGAAAGAATATTTATAGACATAACATAATTCTCCTATAAAGCAGCTCAGGACGAAGGGCAAAAAAGCATAATGGAAACAGGCAATTGTCAGAGCTTCCTGCGATTAGTTGTTTAGACAAACTGGGCCAGGATTTCGACCTTTGCACATTAGAATCACACGAGGGAGGAGTGTTTGAAAATCCCAGTGCTCGGACCACAGCATGGGCCAACTAAATCAGAATCTCTGGAGATGGGACTCAGGCATGGGTGTTTTCTAAAGTTCCTCAGCCAGTTCCAATGTGCATCCCAGGTTGGTAACTCCTGGTGTAGAAAAATCAAGATAAAGCTCTGCAAAAATCCCATAAGGATCCATGAGTTCATGAAGCATGTATCACTTGGATTCTAATTACCTATTGGGAGCATATAATCAGGGATGAACTTTTCTAAAGTCATAAAAAATTAAAAACCTGGGGTATGCTTAAAAAAAATAATGCAAATATCTATATACCCAGCTGTAATCTCTTTAATCTCAAGGCAATGCTTAGACAAGGAGGGAAAGATCAGACCCAAAGTCCCCAGAATCCCAGTTTGAGCACAAGCCTGTGGTCAAAACACAGAAACCAGCCTGAGGACTCTGAGGCTATGGTGAGTCCCTGGATTTAGGCCCTGAAAGTAAATGAGAGACAGATCTCTCTCTGTGTCCAAGAAGCAAAGGACAAGTGTAAGGGCAAGTGTATCATTGCCTTGGTCCCAACAGAGCTCAGGACCCTGGGTGGGTGAAGCTTGGAGGACAGGTATTGAAATGAACAGAGCTGGGACAAGAAAGCAGCACCGTCCAAACAGGCAAGTGTCCCTTATTGGAGACAGGCAGCAGCAGGCCGCAGAGAACCGAGCATTGGATATAGAGTAGAGCACAAAGCATACAGCCCAGTGATAATGCTACTAAGGCTGGTTGATACTGAAGTCACGTGGGAGCCCTTCTGATGCCTCTCCTTACTTTTGAGGCAGGTTCAGGTCCCCAGGCCATCAGAGATGTGGCACCAGAAGGAAGGCTGCTGCATCTTCTGCTTTCTCTTCCTTTCTCGTCATCTGTTGATATCCCTGAAAAAGTGAATTTAATGTCATTTTGTTTTTGTAGATGTTCGAAAGAATTTTTTTAGCAAAGTACTAGCAAATAGTAGGTCCTCCAAAAGGGTAGTGATTTTTTCTTTACTAATCCTATTGGTAAAAGCACAGAATTCCTTTTTGCCACTTGTAAATCACTGTGTCCAAAAGAAGTCCAAACTGCAGTACCCTAAGTGCTTGGAAGGAGGGACCTCTCCAACCAAGGCCTTACCCAGAATCACACCTTATAACTGCACTGGAAATTCATGGCCCCCAGGCTACTTTAGAGAATGTGGTGGTTTGAAACTGTATGTACCCCCAGAGAAACATGTTCTTAAAGTTAATCCATTCCTGTGGGTGTAAACCCATTTTAAGTAAGAACTTGTGATGAAGCTATTTTAGTTAAGATATGACCCACTTCATTCAAGATGGGTCTTAATCTTCTTACTGGATTCCTTTATAAGAAAATGAAATTCAGACATGGAGAGAAATGTCTTGGAAGCAAGAAGCTGAAAGCAATGAAAGCTGGTAGAGAAGAGAGAGACCAGCAGACGCCATCATGTACCTTGCCATGTGGCAGAGGACCCAAAGATCACTGGCAGCCTGTCTTCAGGAGAAAGCATTGGTTTGATGATGGCTTGATTTGGACATTTTTCTCAACCTCGTAATTGTAAGCTAATAAATTCCCATTGTTAAAAGCCAACCCATTTTATAGTATCTGCTTTCAGCAGTCTAGCAAACTAAAACAGGACAATTTGAAAGTCCACACCATGGACAGAGTTCAGTAAGCTCCATTATGCTCCGTAAAACCTGCCCTGCGTATTGAAGCCCCTGACCTCCAAGGGATGATCATTTAGCTTCTCCAAACTAATTAAGTGGGAAAACCAATAGATTCTCCAAGGATTTGCATACCTTCGTTTATTCATCCACTCAAACCTTATGAAGTGATCTGTTGTATCCTTGGCACCATTTCTAGTATTGAGGGTACAGCGGTGAACAACAAATTTCTGGCTCTCATGAAATGTACCTTGTGATGGGAGAAGATAGACAGTAAATGAGTATGCATTTGTTGGTGGTCTTAACTATTATAATAAAAAATAATGCAGCAGATAGGAAGTGAATAGGGAAAGGAGGCTCCTTTTATAGGATTGTTAGGGAATGCCACTCTGATAAGTGGAGGCTGGAGCAGAAACTTGAAGAAAGGGAGGGAAAGGACCCTATAGAACATCTGGGGGAAGAAAATCCCTACAGAGGGGATGGTAAGTGCAAAGGCCCTGAGGCATGGTTGTGATAGGTGGGCTGGAGGAATAGCCTGATGCCAGGATTACCGGATCCAAGGGAGGAGGAGTCAAATGGTGGGAGCTAAAGTCAGGGAGGGGGATTGAGAAGATAAATCATGGAGGTCTTGAAGCCATGGTAAAGGCTCTGGATTTATCCTGAGTGAGAATGAAGCCATGGAGGATTTGGCAGAGGGAAATATGATTTTATTTACATTTTTAAAAGATTTCTCTGATTGCTGATTGGAGAACAGAATGTAGGGTAGAAGTAGGGAGAGCTGTTAGTCCAGAGTAGATACTGGTGGCTTAAGTTAGGGTGACAGTAATGGAGGAGGTGAGAAGTTGCCGGAGTCAAGATATAATTTGCCATAGCATTGTCTGGAATAAATAGGAATCATAAGAGAAGAGTTAAGGAGGTCTCCTAGTATTTGGCCTGAATCCCTGAAAGAATGGAGTCTACTGAGATTTGGGGCTGCGTGACCAGGATCTTTGGTTTTGGATGTGTTGTGCTTGAGATGACTTTTAGATATTTATGTAGAAGTAGAGAGTTGGAAAATAAAAAGACCCAGAACACCAGCACTCACCATATGATTTTCTGCATGTTACTAAGGCACCATGCCTTTCCCAGCAAGGATGTTATATTAACATCTCCTTGTTATGCAGGGTTTACACAATCGAACACAGAGCTCATCACACTGGGACTCATCTCTCTCCATGAGTAGAGAAGGGGGATGAACTGGCTATGCTGCAGTGAAGGCTGATCCATACTAGAGTCAGAGGGAACTCTTTCAAATTGGACACATCAAGATGACACTGTCAGAATTTGGGAGTAGAGGAGGAAGGGAGGAAGAGGGTGCATAGGAGTATTTTGAAAATATCTACAGGCAATTCTGATAGAGTTTTCCTCTCTCTTGACTTGAATAAAGTTTTTGAGATTTTTAAACGGAGGGTTCTTTTTGGAGAGAAAACATGCAATGTGTTTGGAGTAAATAACATTTTTGCTGAATGGGGGAAATATACAGACTAGAAGACTAGGTGTCCCAAGACTTATGTTTGAGATCCCACGTAGCTGCACATTGCTCCATGACCCCCAGACAAGTCCCTCACTCAGACCACTGGCTCCTAATCTGAAAGGGGGCTCCTAATCTGAAAGGGGGCTAGTATGTGTCTCCCTGAGCCATTGGGGAAGATTACATAAAATGATGGCTGAGGACACTGGTTGTCAGAAGGAAATTGTCGTGCAAGGCACAGTGTTATTAACCCATCCATTTTTGTCAGACTTGTTTTCCTAAAAGTCTATTTTCATCCTGTTACTCTCCAACTTTCCTGAAGAATGTGCAATGGCTTATTCTTACCCATTGGGCTAATTAATCCCAAAGACAAATTGCTCTGCCTACATTCAAGGCTTCCCTAAACCAGGCCCCAGCTCCCCTCTTCTGCCTTATCCTTGCATTTCAGTTATGTCCAGATACACTATCCCCAATAAAATGCAAGCTTCACACCGGCAGAATTTGTCTTCTGTTTCTTTAATTCACTGGTTTATCCCATTGCCTAGAACAGGCCTGGCCTCTAGCAGACATGCAATAAACATTTTTTCAGTGAAATGATGGAAGTACGGTCTTTTCAGTACTTGCTAATGTAATGATATCTCTACCCCTTTGGATCCTTCAGGACTAGAGTTGTGTTCTAGTTCCTCTATGAGACTTCCTTGATGGTTTCACCCAGCAGAATGGCAACTCAAAGTTCTAGGGACCCAGGGCTAGAGTAGGACAGATGGAATCAGGACCTGGGAACAGTTCTTAAACCACTGTTGCTGGATCTATGTGCAGAATCAACCCAACCAAAAGGTGATATGAGATAGAGAGGAAGGGCATAAGGTCCAGAGCCCATAGTGACAAAGAACAGGTGATAGTCCAGGCAAGCAGAAAGTATCTGTTTTAGTCCACTGGGCTGCCAAAAGCAATATACCAGAAATGGGTTGGCTTTTCAATGGGTTTTTTTTTTATCTTACAAGCTTACAGTTTCGAGGCTGAGAAAATGTTCAAATCAAGGCATCATCAGGAGATGCTTTCTCCATGAAGATTGGCTGCTGGTGATCCTGGATTCCTCTGTAACATGGCAAAGCACATGGCCGCGCCTGCTGGTCTCTCCCTTCTCATCTGAGTTTCATTGCTTTCGGCTTCTGCCTTCTGTGGCTTTCTCTCTCAGCTTCCGTGGTTTTCTCTCTCTCTCTCAGTATTCATTCCATTGATAAAGGACTCCATTAAAAGGATTAAGATCCACCCTGGGCCATGTCCCAACTAAAATAACCTAATCAAAAGGTCCTACTTCAATATATTCATACCCACAGGAATGGATTAGCTCTAAGAACATAATTTTCTGGGGTCCATAAAAGCTTCAAATTATCACAGTATCCATGAAGTCTGACAAGGAATACCTCATGTGAGTGTCAGCAGTGAGAGTCTAGGAGAGGCCACATTTGAGTATCCAGGCTAGCAGTTGATGTAGAGATCTGGTAGCTGATGATGGGACTGAGTTTCAGGGGCAGTTCTCAATCTGGGGAGAACAGCAGGGACATGGCAGGGAGTCAGACTCGGGGGAGCTCAGATAATAATAAAGTGTCATCAAGACAAGACTAGGCATGTAAGAGTGCTCATAATAGTAATGTGTGCCATTGCCAGGAGCCTGCCTTCACCAGGCATCATACCTCAGTACTCTTTAATTTTTGCAGCCATCCAGAATAGGTATTCACCTGATGAAACTGAGGCTCAGAGACCATAGCATAGGACCACATTGCTAGTAAGTTACACGGCCAGGATTCATGCACAAGAGTGTTCAGATCCAAACAAGTTCTCTCTCCGCTGTGCCATGCTGCCCAGGGAACCATCCTCTGTAATGGGGTTTCAAAGTGGAGGTGTAGTTACAAGAAAAATGGAAGCCCAGTTAGAAACTAGGGTCACAAAGTCAGAGCAGAATAGAAGCAAATTGGATTTCATGCTGAGTCTCCCAAAATTCCCCACTACGGACTTAGTACAAGGACAGTCCAGAGTCCGGGGTTGCACATGCATTTCATGTGTACATTGTGTGGGGGAATGGTGTCCTCATTCAGGGTCAGCTGAAATGACACCAGAGAAGATTTA
Organism: Cabassous unicinctus; assembly: GCA_029593785.1. Taxonomy (NCBI): domain Eukaryota; kingdom Metazoa; phylum Chordata; class Mammalia; order Cingulata; family Chlamyphoridae; genus Cabassous; species Cabassous unicinctus. The sequence continues at coordinate 45,664 of JAQZBX010005681.1, forward strand.
GAATGTGTATCCTGGTACATTTATATTCTTGTTGGGCAGGCACCATTCTCCCTAGCAGGAATACCCATCTGCTTGCTCCTGTATTTGCTTCTTCCTAACAACACTTAACTTTGGCAGTTGAGTAGGTAAGATCCACAGCATGTCTTGGGCTGTTAGTAGTTTTTCACAGGCGTGTGTCTCGACTCTCCAGGCAGATGCCATTGCCTGTACTCCATTTCATTTGCCAGAGGGCCCGTGCAGTGTTTGGCACATGCATTTGTTGACTGAATGAATAAATAAATGAAGATTGGCTGGGAAATGTACCCTTAGCAGACATTTAAAGCCATTCTGACATGTGGCTCTTTATTCCCTTCCAGCAATTTTAATAAAGCAATAGTAAAATGCCAGCCTCCGACTGTGGATCATAATTGAGGCGTTGACAGGGAGTGCTTTGTCTTTGGTGACTGGTGGGGATTATACGTGTCCTTTGCAAGGAACAAAGCTGATGTCTTGGGATATGCGTGCACTTAACACTCATTAGCATGTACCTGTGGCTCCTTTCTCAGAGCTAATGTTTCGTCTTGAACAACCCGTCAAAAACCCAAATTACTTCCATTTTCTCATTTTCCTTTTAATACCACTCTCTTGGGGCTTTGAGAGAAGTTTGAATGGCAACCCATTGTGATGAGAAAGTCTCTGTCGCTATCACTTTCCAAGATATGAGGGCTGAGTCTGCTTCTCCTAGATCCCATCAGTCCCTTTTACAGGTATTATTCTCTGGAAAGATACAAACCTTAGTCTCGGCTGTTTTATGCATGTAAGGTAAAATGTAATATTAGAGATGTTATTTGAATAATTAATTTAAGCCTCAAATGAACAAAAATTCTCCAAAATAATCCACATTGTTGAGACTTCTGAGTTTCCACTTGTCTGAATATAGGCAGCTTGTCTTTAACTAATTGAAATGGCAGTGAGTGCCCTTGAATATATTACCATATTATTGAGACTCATGGCTTAGAAGACATCAGCTTAGGGTAAAAAATGTCTCAGCAAGAAAGTAATCATCTAGGCTGCTTTCTGGTGCTACAGAGAGTCAAGGAGATCATGCCAATTAAATAGTATTCTCATTGAATTTAATGAAAATCTCTATCATACTGTTGAGCAAAGATTCCCCAAAGCCAAGAATCATTGGGAACAGCATGGGGACTTGTAAATTCATTGATGCAACTGCATCTTTTGTGTATTGAAGACAAGCTCAGGGGATGGTTGCAGACATCCAAGCGATATGGGACAGACTACATGAAAATTATTCCTTCTCTCTATTCTGAAAAAAGTGAAAAGACTGCCCAGAATCCCACAGCAGACGGTGGCTTTTCCCCCTGAGTTCAAGTGTTCCAAGCTGCTTCAATTATCTCTTTACCTTAGTTTTGAAAGCAGTTTAGTGGGTATGAAAAATGTCAGAAAGGAACTTCTGTTAAATATGTGTTTTAGTTTCCTAGCAGCTAAAACAAATAGCACACAATGGGTTGGATTAAACAATAGGAATTTATGACCAGAGTTTTGGAGGCTAGGAGAAGTCTAAAATCAAGGTATTAGCAAGGTGATGCTTTCTCCTGGAAGACTGTGGCATTCTGGGGCTGGCTGCCAGCCATCCTTGGTCTTTGGCTTTTCCATCACGTGGCAGTGCACATGGTGGCATTTTCTTTCTCTTCCGACTTCTGGTCACTCCCCCTGGCATCTCTCTCTATCTGACATTCACTCTGCTTATAAAGGGAACCAGTAATCTGGACTGAAGCTCAACCTCATTCACTTGGTCCATATCTTAGCGGAAGTAACATCTTGAAGATGTAGACCAAGACCAAGAACATGTACAAATTGGGGTACACACTTCAAACCACATCAATATATTAAAGGGTTTCAGTAATGTCATGTAAGATATGTTTTAAAGTAATAGATTAATTGCTGAATTTTCTTTTAGAACCAAGCAAAAATTTGGAGGTGGTTCCTACACATGGGAAGTCAAGTAGGAAATCAAGAGTTCTGGCTAACCAAAATCTGGATGTTCACTTCCAATATGCATTTCTTAGTGTTAATTTCCCCCAATGCTGTGGGTGTTGAATAACAAATCTTAGTTTTTGTTTCCAAAGTAGTATTCTTCCTTCTTTTACCATTACCATGAATAAATGATAATAAGGTGATATGGTGCCCTCCTAGGTCACCGGATTTGCTTGTTTTGACCATGGGGATATCTTGATGCTGTATGAATATTCCACAAGGGGCTCTCAAACTCTTGGACACTTATCCAGTTAGCTATATTTCATCTGAAAAGTGATATCTTTGTTCTTGCGTCTCTTCTGTAGATGGTAGGAGTTTGATGGAGATGCTGGTGGGTTGGTTTTTCTTCCTATCATTTCAACAGTCCCAATCATTCTATTCTAAATCACTACACATAGGCCTAAATAATATATTAAATAGTATAGTTTTTTCATTTCCTCCCTATTCCACAGGAGTTTCTTGATTGAAACCCTCTCTGCCAATCCTCATATTGATATTCTGGTGCTGAGATATTACAACATGGTGTGGCTAGGGCAATGAGTTACACAAGAATTAGACATGGGCTAGAGATATCACAGGAGTGGGAATTGTCATGAGAGGGAAGGAATTTATTACCTGTGACTCCATCTGGGATGTGAACCAGCTTTATCACTTCTGTGTCTCTACTCCCTTCTCAAGGGAGCAATAGTAATAGCTACAAACATGGAGAGAAGGAAAGAGAAATCAAATGCTTTCATGTTGCTGAGTGCTATTTATATTTTATCTTTCATCATTGCTCTAAGTTGCCTCCCCAAAATGTTCTTGGGTATCAGCAATGAATTCAGATTAGATAGGGATATGTATACCCAGGGCACTTTGATAACAAAAGAAAGTGCTGCCGTTGCTAGTTCAGCTCCTTTGTGTGCTGATGACAGGCCCCTGTGGTCCATGTTCCAAATGACTGGCACCTTTGTTAGAGTAGCCTTGGGTCCAAGATGATGTCTTCCTTTGGACTGGCAGGTGGTCAGAAAGATCAGGTGCTGACAACTTCCCATACAACTGAGGTGAGGGAGCTGTGTGACAGCCATCAACCTGTCCCTTAGCTTCCTCCCCAGAACTTCAGTAGAAACTTCCACCAAGTTGCTCCTGAAGGAAGATGTTCAGTAGCACAGCACTGTTAAAACACAATAGTGGTAAACCCAACACCCATCCTCTCCCCACCCTTAAAAGGGCTCAGTCACCCCAAACATAAATGCCCTTCTCTTTACCTCAGCATACTTGGCCTTCAATATGGTCTTGCTTCTGCTCCAGTCTCCTCCCTCTCGCTGCCCTGCACCTTGCACCCTCTGCTTCAGACACACTGCTCTTCTCACTGTCTTCTGAACAAGTAGTCTTTACCACCCCCGTGCTGTTGAACATGTTCTTTCTGCTTAAAGTAACCTTCTCTGCATCTCCTTAAAGTCTTATTTCCTTCCCCATCAGAAAAAGTGTGAAGCACCTCCTATGTCCCCTGAATCCCTCTAAACCTGTTTGTCACCCTGTATTGTAATTATTTGCTCATGTATCTTTCTTACCCACTAGATAGAATCCAGCTCATAGCATATAGCCTTATCACTTAGCATAGTGTGAAGCATGTTGTACATGCTCATAAGTATTTAATTTATCGATTAACTAACTCTATTACATCATGGGTTGGTATTACTTTGCTATATAACCATGAAGAATAGGCTTTGTACCACCATTCTAGGGAATTATAAGATTACAAATGCAATATATTCCAAAACGTTAGTCCAATTCCTTATTGAGTCAATGTGGCCAAGCTTTTCAAATAAGAGGATGCAAAAGAATGCCAAAATTTACCTCTCCTGATTAGCTCTGGGGAGCAAAGTACAGTGGGGCACATGCTGTCAAGTGATGCAAAGTCTCTTCACATTAAAATTAAGCACAAGTAATGTTTACCTTGGAATGCCCTGTGTGGTGCTCTACTCATCACGGTATCACCGCATGAATGCAACAGCTGTGAGAGCCCAGTAAAAACAGGCCACGTGTGGTGACATCTATTGGATCCCATGACTGTACCCCTGGATTCTTCCTTTATTTACACACCTCTTTAAGGACCCAGCCCACACTGCATTACTTTGCCTCTTTTCCTCCCACAACAAAATTTAGCAACTGGTTGGCAGATAGAGCTGTGGGTTTAGACTTAGGGGACCATCTGATTGATGAAGCGTCTCCCTGTAGGTAGACCTTGTCTTTCAGAAGAGCTGTCGTATGGGTTCCCCAAGACATATCAGGCTCCTGGCTCTTTGATCTCTTCCCCATTGCTGTAGGGTGATGTTTCTAAGGTAAGCAGATTGTATCATTTCCCAGATTAAAAATCTTCTGTGAGTTCTCATCACCCAGGGGGAACCTTATTCCTCCCATACTTCCAGCTACCCTACCTTGTCCTCTCTGGCAGGCAGCTTGAGGAGCTCCCCTGAGGTGGGAAGCACGCCATGCTTTTTCCCAACATTGTGTCTTTGCATATGGAGTTCCTTCTGCTCAGTTTGGATTTCCCCCTGCCCTTGCCAAGATAGTGACTTCCTACTGCTTCTTCCAAATGCAGTTTCATTGCTTCCTCATCTGGGATGGTATTCCCAGCATCTCCCTCCCTCTCCCGGACCTTGCTCACCACTCCTGTCATTATGCCCATCTTTATGTTGTACTTCACAGCTTAAATGTCTGTCTCTGCACTAGACTCATTGAGGGTCCAAGTGCTGTTTAGCTCACCTCTTTGTCCTCACTCAGTATTTAGCACAATGTCTAGCACATACTAAACAATAAACATTTGCCAATTGAGTGGATGAAAGGAAGGAAGAAGAAAACCACAAACAGGATCTACTTTAAAATCCACCTATAATTCTTTAATAAGAATTAAAAAGACAGCATTGATACAGTACCCTGAACCCCTATAAAAACAATAACATGCTTTTGAGCTTTAGCTTGAATAATTACACATGCTTAGAACCTCATTTGAAATGCTGCTAAAGAGAACTTCTGAGAACTATATTAATTGGTTGGCCACTTGACCTATTAGCCATCAGGCAAATCTGAACATGATAATGCAGAGAGGAAAAGAACACACTGTGGCTCATATTCTCGACAACATGATGCTTCCCTCCTAAGTGAGGAGCCTGAGCAGTGGTGAAGGCAGCTAACAAGCCACGGGGAGGCTTGGGTTCCAGTCATGGCTCTGCCTTGAACTTGCTGGGTGGTTAGGACAAGTTATTACACTTGTGACTTCAGCTTCCTTATGAGTAAAAGAAGGGGACTGGACCAGGACCTTCTATGTCTCTCATCTTGGGAGTCTGTGTGACATAACCAGGATATCACCCTATTCTTGTCATCGATTTTGGGGAATTGGATTGTGGCCAAGAATGGGGTGGTACCCTGGTTATGGGAAGAGCCATAGTCACTCCAAAAGGCACAGCATACCCCTGCCAACCTTGAGGAGTGGGAGCTGAGGTGGTCATGGAACAGCCCTAGGGGGATGATGTAGCAAACATGCAGCCAGCTCTGCTCCCCAGTGCCCCACAGGTGAGCTCCTGGTGGTCAGCAGGGTCCCTGGAGTATCACTGAGGTTCTGGGCAATGAAAGCATATCCTTTCCTCCTACAGGTGTCAGTAGGTAAAGAAGGAACTTTTCCAGCTTAATCAAATAGTTAATACCTTCCTAAGGAAGAAATGAATCTAACATTGAACCAAGAGAACACTATCCCTTTTCACTTCCATGTACTTCCATTCATTCTCTGCCTCTTTCTGTCTGTCTCTGTCTCTGTCTCTGTCTCTCTCTCTCTGTCTCTCTGTCTCTCTCTCTCTCTCATGCACACACACACATACACCCAGGGGAGTACCACTTCTAATTACCTTTCTTTTCTGTGTAGATCATAAGGAGGTGCTGGGTCTAGAGAATTTCCCCAAAATTACACAGAAAGACCCTCCTGCCTCCCACCTTCCTTTCTCCCCCACACTCACAGCTCCTCCCATCATTCTGGCCATACAAACCACCCAGATCATGACAACTTCGCTGTTGAGCACCCCCAAGGATAAAACTCCCAAGTTGCCCAGAGCTGCCCAGGAAATTCCAAGTTTGACAAAAGCAGTGAAAGGTGCTCTTATGGATTGAATCTTGTCCCCCACAAAGACATATTCAGGTCCTAACCCCTGGTCCTGTGGATGTCAACTCAGATGTAAATAGGATCTTTGAAGATTTTATTAGTTAAGATGAGGCCAAAATAAATCAGGGCGAGCCCTTCTCCAATATGACTGGAGTCCTTATAAGCAGAAGAGGTGTGACCTTGTCTGTAGGAGTCAGATGGTAGAGAGATGCATGTGATGGAGGCAGAAGTTGAGCTATGGATTGCCAACAAGCAGCCACCAGAACATTACAGATTTCAGAGAAAGCATGGCCCTCCGGACACCTTGATGTTGAACTTCTAGCCTCCAATACTGTGAGACAATAAATTCCTATTGTTTAAGACAACCAGTGGGTGCTATTTGTTACAGGGGCCCTAGCAAACTGAGGTAAGTACCTATGCAGCGAAGCCAAGCCCAGCCCCCTGCCTACTCTCTTAAGGGTAAGGAGTGAGAATGGCATCTGAAGATCAAGGAACAAAGGCCTCCGCTCTGCTGCCAGCAATGGGGGATCCACAGAAAAGCAGAGCAGGGGCTGTTCAACTCTCCCAAACCTACTTTGGTTGGGTTTTTCTGGTTATGATAAGGCTTTATGTGTTCCTAAAATCATGTGTTTGACTGTCATTTTAACAAGACCCTTTCTTTTAAATCATGACTTCCTATGTGGATATTCTTTGGCTCGGCTTGATTTGCTTATTAACATTTCCAATGCCTAATGTTCCCCTTCAGTCAGCAATGTGTAGGATTTTATTTCTTCCCCAAAGAAAAGGAGCCCACACAACTTAGTTTATATAATTCTATGGTATTCTTTGGCACATAGGCCAGCACAAAAAGAAAGGTTTTCAACACGTGGCTTTGATGCTGGAAACACAGTTTTAAGACACAAGTTTCAGAAACCGGTGGGTGCCCTGGAGCTGAAAAGATAGTTATTGGCAGCAGCACAACCTCTTCCTTAACTCCACATACACGCCGCCACCATCCTATAGGGGCGTAACGTCCTAGGGTAAGGGCCAGGCACCTTTTTCTCCCTTCCTCCAAGCCCCTTGCACCCCTCTCTGTCCAACAACTTCATTAATACACAGCAGGTTCTAAGCAGACTTACGACTGTACAGACAGCACTCAAATCTCATGATATTATATTTAATCCCGTCCCCAAGCCTCCCTTCTTATTTGTCGGATGAGGAAAGTGACTGCCAGAGAGATGGAGGCCTTCCTTTCCAATCTAACGAATTGTTTCTAACAAATTGATTCAGAGGAAATGTGTGGGCACCGTTTTTTTTTGTTTGTTTGTTTTTGTTTTGTTTTTTTTTTGCTTTCCTGCTCCCTGCCTGGAAGGACATGTCATTGAGTCCAATGGGAAGTTTCTACTCTTAGACTGACACGATCTGCAGGATCCCTCAGGTGGGCTTTGGATAAAGCTGTCCTGGCCTTGTTTTTGTACCACCAGCCCCAGTCCTCCCCACTTCTTCTACCCTATATTAGTCAGGGTTCTCTAGGGAAACAGAATCAATAGGAGATATCTGTAAATAGTATGAGATTTTATAAGAGTCTCTCATGTTACCGTGGGGGTGCACGATCCAGGTTCCGCAGGCAGGCTGCAAACCAGGGGCCCCAATGAAAGTCCAGTGAAGGTCCTTGATGAGTTTCCGGGAGATGCTGGCTGTCCAAAGACGAGTTGGGAAATTCTCTCTGAATGCTGAAATCACTTCCCCTTTTAAGGCAGTCAACTGATTGGCTAAAGCGTCACTCATTGCAATCTCTCTGGTTGATGCAGATGTCATCAGCCATCTATGCAGTAAACTCACTGATAACTAAAGCCCATAAATGTCCTTGTATTACAGTTAGCCCAGTGCTTGCTTGACCAAACAACTGGGCACAATTACCTGGCCTAGTTGACACATTAGCCTAACCATCACATACCCTGACACCTGATCCCTGCCATTGTAATTCGGGAAACTGTGCCTTGGGGGATTATGGGTACCAAGGCTGTACTCACAGCAAAATAAGCTCATAGCAGCATTCCTGAGCTCAAGGAGAGCATCATGTAGTGGCTGGGAGACCCAGGAGGCAGGTATGCCCCTGCCCAGACATCACCCACTCTTTCATTCTTTGTTCATTCATTCAACAAAATATTTGCTGAGCATCCACTACATTTTTGCCAGGCACTATTTTAGCTAGAAATGCAAACATAAAGGAGCTAGAAAGGTCCCTGCCCTTTTGGCTCCTGTCTGACAGGATAGGACAAGGAAGACAATTTTAGGTGGAATAAGTCTTTCAGGCTCTGGTTGTACTTGCATCAAGGACAGAGAGAGAGAGAGATATGGGATTGAGAATAGGCATTCCATTGAGAGTGGGGAGCATGGGTACTTGAAGGGTGGAAGAAGTTTAGTGGGCTTGTGAATAGGCTCAAAGGTAACACAGCTAAACCATGTTAGTTTAGCCCTTAATAAGCTCTCTTCTTAGTATAATCTCAGTTTTTATTAAAGACTAAGACAAGAAATCTGCCACTATATTTGTGATTAAAAAAACAACAACACTTTTGAGATATTGTCTACCACATTGCATGGGGTTCGGTACATAAAGTCCAAGGTGAAGGATCTTTTTTTATGGTTTAATTTTTTTTTTATTAGAGATGTTGTAGGTTTACAGAAAAATCATACCGATAGTATACAGTTCCCATATACCATCTCTTACACACGCAGCTTTCCCTATTGTTAACATTTTTCATTAGTTTGGCATTTTTAAAAAATTGATGAAACAATGCTATTATAATTAGGCTATTAACTTTAGCCCACTGTTTACAGTAGGTTGACTCTTTGTGTTGTACAGTTCTGTGGGGCTTTTTTTGTGGTAACTTATATACAACCTAAAATTTCCCTGTTTATCCCCTCTTAAATATATAATTCAGGGATGTTAATTACATTCCCAATGTTGGGCCTCTATCTATCATTCACTTACAAAACTTTTCCATCACCCCAAACAGAAACTCCATACAAATTAAACATTAACTCCCCATTCCCCTCCTCTGCCACCCCTAACCCCTAGTAACCTGAATTCTAGTTTTAGATTTTATGAACTTGCATATTCTACTTGTGTCATCTAAGTGAAAGTACTCATCCTTTTTTGTCTAGTTTATTTGACTCAACATGATATCTTCAGGATTCATCCATGTTGTACTATGCATCAGAACGTCATTCCTTTTTTATGGCTGAACGATATTCCTTTTGTATGTATATATCACATTTTGTTTGTCCATTCATCTGCTGATGGACACTTTGGTGGCTTCTATCTTTTGACAATTGTGACTAATGGCTCTCTGAACATTGTTGTGCAAATATCTGTTAGAGTCCCTGGTTTCAGTTCTTTGGGATATACCTAGAAGTGGGATTGCAATGTCATATGGTAATTCTATACTTAACTTTCTTAGGAATTGCCAACTTGTTTTCCACAGTGGCTGCACCATTTTACATTCCCACCAACAATGTGCGAGTATTCCTATTTTTCTACATCCTCTCCAACACATTTATTTTCCATTTTTTAATAGTAGCCATTCTAGTGGGAGTGAGATGGTTTCTCATTGTGATTTTAATTAGCATTTCCCTTAAGGCTAATGACAGTGAGCATCTTTCCATGTACTTATTGGCCATTGTTTATCTTCTTTGGAAAAATGTCTATTCAAGAATTTTTCCCATTTTTTGAAATTGGGTTGTTTTGTCATTGAGTTGAAGTTCTTTATATATTCTGGATATTAAACCCTGATCAGATTTATATTTTCCAAATATTTTCTCCCATTCTGTAGGTTGGAGTTTTACTTTCTTGATGGTCCTTTGATGTACAGAAGTTTCTAATTTTGCTGAAGTACTATTTATTTATTTTCTTTCTTTTGTTGCTTGTGCTTTTGATCTAAGAAACCACTGACTAATACAAGTCCTAAAGATGTTTCCATATGCTTTTTTTTT
>JAQZBX010005682.1:0-34745 GCA_029593785.1 Cabassous unicinctus
TTATTCTAGTAATATATATACACCTTAAAACTACCCCTTTTAACTACATTCTAATATATAATTCAGTGGTGTGAATTACATTCACAATGTTGTGCTACCATTGCCACCTTCTATTACCAAAGCTTTCCATCATTCGAAAGAGAAACTCTGTACCAATTAAGCATTAACTCCCCATTCCTTTTGCCCTGTATTCTAGTTTCTGACTCTATGAATTTGCATATTTTAACGATTTCATATTAGTAAGATCATACAATGTTTGTCCTTTTCTGTCTGGCTTATTTCACTCAACATGAGGTTTCAGGGTCCACTCATGTTGCTGTATGTATCAGAATTTCATTACTTTTTATGGCTGAATAATATATCATTGCAGGAATTTACAACATTTTGTTTATCCATTCATCTGCTGATGCACACTTGGGTTGCTTCCATCTTTTGGCAATTGTGCACAATGCCGATATGAACATCGGTGTGCAAATATCTGTTTGGGTCCCTGCTTTCCCTTCTTTTGGGTATATATCTGGAGGTGGAATTGCTAAGTCGTATGGTAATTCTACACTTAATTTTCTGAGGAACTGCCAAACTGTTCCACACAGCAGCCATGCCATTTCACATTTCCACCAAGAATAAACTTGCTTAATAGTAATCTTTCTAGTGGGTGTGAAACGATATCTCATGGTCTTGATTTGCATTTCCCTAATGGTTAATGATGTTAAGCATCTTTTCATGTGCTTTTTGTACATTTGTATATTTTCTTTGGAGAAATTTTTATGTAAGTCTTTTGCCCATTTTTAAATTGGGTTATTCGTTTCTTAGTTGTTGAGTTGTAGACTTTCTTTATATATTGTGGATATTAAACATTAATCAGATATGTGGTTTCCAAATATTTTTTCCCATTCTTTAGGTTGTCTTTTTACTTTCATGGTGAAGTCCTTTGATGCATAAAAATTTTTAAGTCCATTTTTCTATATTTTTTCTTTTGTGTTTTTGGTGCAAAGACTAAGAAAACTATTGCCTAACAATAATGTCCTGAAGCTACCTCCCTATGTTTTCTTGTGGGAGTTTTATAGTTTTGGTTCTTATATATAGGACTTTGATCCATTTTTGAGATAATTTTTGTAAATGGTATGAGGTAGAGGTCCATCTTCATTTTTTTTTTTTTTCTTTTTTTTTTTGCATATGTGTATCCACTTTTTCCAGCACCATTTGTTCTTCAATAGTTGTTTCACATCATATTTCCCCAATGAGTGGACTTGGCAGCCTTGTCAAAAATCAACTGGACATAAATGTGAGCATTTATTACTGAACCCTCGATTTGAATGAATTGATCTCTATGTCTGCCCGTGTGCCAATACTGTGCTGTGTTTTCATTACTGTAGCTTTGTAATAAGTTTTAAATTGGGAAATGTGAGTCCTCCAACTTCACTCTTCTTTTTCAAAATGGATTTTTTCTTGATTTCTTCTTCCGACTGTTCATTACCATTGTATATAAATACTATTGATTTTTGCATGTTGATCTTGTATTCTGCCAATTTGCTGAATTCATTTATTGGCTCTACTAGCTTTGTCATGGATATTTCTGGGTTTGTTTGTTTGTTTTTTATATATACAGGCATACCTCAAACTGGTGGTTCAGTTCCAGACCACTGCAATAAAGCAAATATTGCAAAAAAGTGAGTCACACAAATGTTTTAGTTTCCCAGTGCATATAAAAGTTATGTTTACACTATACTTTAGTCTATTAAATGTGCAATAATAGCATTATGTCTAAAAAACAATGTTCATACATTAATTAAAATGTGGCACAGAGACACGAAGTGAGCACATACTGTTGGAAAAATGGCACTGACGGACTTGTTCGATGCAGGGTTGTCACAAGCCTTCAATTTAAATGCTATACTTGTGAAGCATAATAAAGTAAAGAGCAATAAAACAAGAGATGCCTGTATAGGATGTCATCTGCATATAGCAAAAGTTTTCCTTCTTCCTTTGCAATTTGGATGCTTTTTATTTCTTTTACTTTCCTAATTGTTCTAGGACTTCCACTGCAATGTTGAATAACAGTTATGAGAATGGGCATCTTTGTATTGTTGAAAGGGAACATTTTCACCTTTCGACATTGAGTATAATGTTAGCTTTGGGTTTTTCATATATGCCCTTTATAAGGTTGAGGAAATTTCCTTCTATTCCTGGTTTTCTAAGTGTTTTTTATCAAGAAGGGGTGTTGCATTTCGTCAAATACCTTTTCTGCAACAATTGAGCCGAACATGTTTTTTTTCCCCTTTGTTTTATTAAGGTGGTGTATTACATTAATTGATTTTTTTATATCGAAACACTTTTGTATATGTGGGATAAATCCCACTTCATCATGGTATGTGATTCTTTTAATGTGCTGTTGGATTCGGTTTGCTAGTATTCTGTTGATGATGTTTGCATCTATATTCGTAAGGGATAATGCTCTGTAATTTTCTTTTCATGTGGTATCTTTATCTGGCTTTTGTATAAGGATGATGTTGGCCTCATAGAATGAGTTAGGAAGTTTTCCTTCCTCTTCAAATTTGGGAAGTATTAGAGCAGGTTTTATGTTAATTCCTCTTGGAATGTTTAGTAAAATTGACCCGTGAAGCCATCTGGTCCTGTTTTTTGTTGTTGTTGTTGGGAGGTTTTGGATTACTGCTTCAATCTCTACTTTCTATTGGTCTATTGAGATCTTTTGTTTTATCTTATTTTTGCAGGTAGATTGTGTGCTTCTAAGAACTTATCCACTTCATGGGGGTTATCTAATTTATTGGCATACAGTTGATTGTAGCATCCTCTAATAATTCTTTTGATTTCTGTGGGGTCAGTAACTATGTTCCCCTTTCATATCTGATTTGAATTATTTGTGTCCTCTTTTGTAACCAACTTTTGGTTTTGTTGATTCTCTCCACTGTTTTTGTTGTTGTTGTTGGCTCTCTCGTTTGTTTGCTTGTTTGTTTTTGCTCATTGTTTGTTCGTTGCCTGCTCATTGTCTGCTCTCAATAGTCTCCTTGTTTTCTTTTGGTTTTAGGAACCAAACCCAGGACCTCCCATGTGGGAGGTGGGCACTCAACTTGAGCTTGAGTCACATCTGCTCCCCATCGTTTTTTTTTTATTATTATTATCTATTTAATTTATCCTTGCTCTAATCTTTGCTATTTCCTTCTTTTGCTCACTTTGGGTTTAGTTTGCTCTCCATTTTATAGTCTTCCAATTATGAGGTTAGGTCTACTATTTGAGATATTTCTTCATTTTTAATGTAAGGATTTAGAGCTATAAATTTCCCACTCAGTATTGCCTTTTCTGTATCCCAGAAGTTTTGGTATGTTGTGTTTTCATTTTCATTTGCCTCAGATATTTCCTAATTTCCCTTGAGATTTCTTCTTTGACTCATTGGGTATTTAAGAGGTTGTTAAGGTTGTTTAATTTCCACATATTTCTGAATTTTCTAGTTCTCCCTCTATTATTGATTTCTAGTTTCACTCCATTGTGACCAGAGAAGTTACACTGTATGATTTCAATATTTTATTTTATTTTATTTTATTGAGACTTCTTTCATGAGCTATCATATGTTCAATCCTGGAGAATGACCCTTTTCACTAGAGAAGAATGTGTATTCTGCTGTTTTTGGGTGAAGTGTTCTATATTTCTCTGTTAGGTATAGTAGATTTACAATATTTTTCAAATCTTCCATTTCCTTATTGATCTTCTGTCTAGGTGTCCTATCCATTAATTGAAAGGGTGAAAGGGGTGTGTTGAAACTTCTACTAATGTAGAACTGTTTATTTCTCCCTTCAAATCTGTTACTATTTGCTTCATGTATTTTGGGCTTTGCTGTTAGGTGACCATATATATATTTATAATTGTTAAGCTTTCTTGTTAATTGGTCCCTTTATCAGTACATAGTTGCTTTCTTTGTCCCTTGTAAGTTTTTAACGTGAAGTCTATTTTATTTTGTTAGTATAGTTATCCCAGCTCTCTTTTGGTTACTATTTACATGGTATATATTTTTTTAATCTTTTCACTTTCAACATACTTATGTCTTTGAATTTAAGGTGAGTATCTTGAGTATAGAGGTGGGCCATTCATTTTTATCCATCCTGCCAATCTCTGCCTTTTGACTAAGGGTTTAAGCATTTGTATTTATAGTGACTACTGATAATGCAGGACCTTCTGTCATTTTTATATTTGGTCTTTGTACACCTTATACTTTTTTTGTCCCTCAATTCTTCCATTAATGCTTACTTTCATATTTATTTGATATTTTGTAATGTACCACTTTGAGTCAATTCTTATTTCTACCTCTATATACTTCTCTAGAATTTGTTGTAGTAACCATGGGGCTAAAATTTAACATCCTAAATCTATAATAATCATGTTTCATATGATACCAACTTCAATAACATATACATACACTGTTCCCTCCACCATTTTGTTACACTTGCTACAAATTTATCTTTATTCACTGCATATGCAAAACTACAGATTTATCATTCCATTTGCATTAGGAGAAAGAAGTGGAGTTACATGCCATTCTCTATGCTCCTTCAGTCCACTGTCTAGTGCTCTTTCCTTTCAGCCTCAAGAACTCCTTAACCATTATTTTTGTAGGGCAGGTCTAGTGGTGACAAATTCTCTCAGCTTTTGTTTATCTGGGAATGGTTTAAAAACTCCCTCATTTTTGAATGACATTTTCACCAGATACAAAATTCTTGATTGGAAATTGTTTTCTTTCAACACATTAAATATTTTGTCCCACTCTCTTCTTGCCTCAAATATTTAGGAGGAGAAATTAGCTCTTAATCTTAGAATTCCCTTGCACATAACATTTTGCTTTTCTCTTCTAGCACTCAGCATTCTTTCCTTGTCCTTAGCACTCAGCAGTTTGGCTATTATGTATCTGGGTAAGCTTCTTTTTGAGTTTATCCTGTTTAGGGTTTCTTGGGCTTCTTGAATGTACATTTTCATGTCTTTCATTACATTTGGGAAGTTTTCTATCATTATTTCTTCAACTATTCCTTCTTTCCCTTTCTCTCTTCTCCTTCTGGGAATCCCCTAATGTGTATATTGGTACACTTGATGGTTTCCCACAAGTTTCTTAGTCTCTGTTCACTTTTTTGTCATTCTTTTTTCTTTATTCTCCTTAGCCTGAATCATTCCAGCTGTCTAGTCTTCAGATTCACTGAGTCTTTCTCTTCTAGCTCCAATCTTCTGTTTAAATCCTCTAGGAAATTTTTTATTTCAGTTATTGTAGTCTTTTACTCCAGTATTTAATATTTGGTTCCTTTAAAATTTTTCTATCTCTTTATTGAAATTATCACATTGTTCATTCATTGTTTTCTGGATATCATTTAGTTCTATCTTTGTGTTTTCCTTTATCTTCTTGAGAGTATTGAGGACTTGTTTTTAAAGTCTTTGGTATGTCCAAAGTCTGCTCTTCTTCATTGATGACTTCTGGATTATTATATTGTTACTTTGAATGAGATATCATGTTCTATATTTGTCTGATAATCTTTTGTTGCACACTGTCTATTTTGTTATTTTAAAGTGTTAACTCTGGGATTTAGTTCCTGAACTGTCTGTTCCTTATATTTATATCCAGATAGTGATATGACAGATATTTCTTTGAGTGCCAGGAGCTAACAAAAACAAACAAACCAATGCAAAAAACACCTTTCACAGTCTTTGCATATTGGTCAGCACTGGTTGATGCTCTCTTTTAGAGTTTAACTCTTTTATCAAGATGATCAGTCCAAAGCGAATGTGAAGTACAGGGTCCCCTCTGTCTTTTCTGAGACTGGGACTTGTCCTGGGCTTGTGCTTGCTTGTGGCCTTAGGAATTTCCCTATTTACAGTAATTCAAATGACCCCCTACTCCCTATGAAATAGACATTTTTCCCCTTCCAGCTGCACTATTGTATGACTTAAATCAATTAATCCTTTGCTCCAGGCCTGCTTTGCTTAAGTGTTTCTTTTACTGCTTTAGATGTCAGCAAGTTGCCTCTGCCTACAGGGCAAGGTCCTGAAGGGAAAGCCAGAGATGAGTTTCCCAAGTCCTTCAGGCTGCTACCTTACAGATGGGCACAAACATAAAAGTATTACATTATGCACATAAAAGTTACTCTGCCCCCTCCAAAATAGGGCCAGGGACCCACAGTGGGAGTGCAGGCTGGCTCCACTATGTGCTAGGGATGGGGTGAGGAAGGGGCCAGCAAGAAGGGTACCACAAGCTTCTCCTACTTTTTTCTTAAAGCTGCATTTTCTTGATTCAGTATTCAACCAGTTAGTACAATCCTTTAACTGCTTTCTAGGCTCCTGAGGAAGATAGCTTTGCCAGTTTTTGCTATTTGTTCAAAGATTCTGTGGAGGAATGGCACCCTATTTTGTCTTACACAGCCATCATGGTTCTCTCTGTGTGATTTCTTATTCAGAAAAGAAATTTTTGAGCATTTCTTTTTACATTAAAATTTATATGCCCTGAAATACTCTTGAGATTCTTGTGTTGTTCTCTTCATTTCGGTCACATTTAGACTATGCTGAGGTATATTGGATACAGTTCTTTGATTTGAGCTCCCTTGCACTATATTACAGATCTTCCATACTAATAACAGTTGTTAACATTTATTTAGCACATACTAAATGCAAGGTGCTGTTCTGCAAAACATTCAACTTATCACAATCCTAAGAGTTCAGCACTAGAGTCATTCTTTTTTTGTAGATGAAAGGTTTGAGGCATAAAGGTTTGGTCATGTGTCCATGCTCACTATGCAAGTTAGGTGGTGGAGATGGGAATCTAATCTAGGTAGACTAACTCCCATCATTAGGTTAGTTATTTGAAATGGTTGTATGGAATGAAGGAGATTGGTACAGTGTGAGTTTTACTGTATCTGTTCATTTCAATTCTAGAGCCCATTAGGTGGCATGCTTTGGGTTAAATGCTGGAGATACAGAAAAGAACAAAATCTAATCACTGTGCTTATGAAGCTTAAAGCCTGGTGGGATCTGCACAACTGAAAGGAGAACATCAGAGTGTACGTACAAAACCATAAGAATGTAAGGCTCACAGTACTGAAGTTCTCAAACACAAAGCAATGGAGTGTCAAAATGGGCATTTCCCTCAGAACCTATAACCAATTAAAAATGGAACAGCATTTTCCAGCTAAAAGATATATTAAATCTTACAATAATATGGACACCCTTGGCAGACTAGAACTATCTATCTTTTTATGAGCTAAAATATAGATGCTCAAGAGTGTTTCAAATTTATACACAGCAGGGGCAATGACTAGTGAAGGAGGATGGTCAATGACAGGCCCTTGATATTGATGACTGTGCTTATGAACCTTTACTCTTGAAATTGAAACTTAGCCTAGTATTATAGGGTGCCTAAGAATTACCTCCTGAGAGCCTCCTTGTTGTTCAAATGTGGCTTCTCTCTAAGCTGAACTCAGCATATAAATACATTACCTTCCCCCCAGTGTGGGAAATGACTCCCGGGATGAGCCTCTCTGGCACCGAGGGATTACTACCAAGCACCAACTAGCAATACAACTGGAAAAAGACCTTGACCAAAAGGGGAAAAAGGTAAAGACAAATGAGTTTATATGGCTAAAAGACTTCATAGTGAGTTGGGAGGTCATCCCAGAGGTTATGCTTATGCACTTCTCAGAAGGATCTCACTGAATGCCAAAGTAGATACTACCCCAAATTATGGGGCTCCTGAGGGCTCTGGAGACATCCAGACACTATAGTCAAGGCAGATAGTTCAGGAGTTAGGTGCCTTGCAAGTGGGCCCTACTTTGGAATTTATGATCCCCAGTGTGACAGATGGACTCAGCTGTAGTTTCCCTAAACAAGGCTTTTCTGTCCTTCTATTTGAACCTGTAATTAGTACTAGAGTTGGTAGGTGTATGTCTAAGAGACTCAAATCTTTGGGCTGTCCATGTGCCCACTGGGCCCTGAATCTCAATGGAATTGCAATACCTACTCTCCAGTTCATGGGTCTCACCCAGGACAACTAACAAGGAGGTGATGATGGACAACCACCATACCAAGGAACCAAGAGAGTCTACAAGTGCAAGCAAGAGAATCTCATCCATCGGCCCTATGAGATTGAAGCCCTCTCTCAATTAGAGATGGAGTGGACATCACCATCCCAGAATCCTCAGGATTGGGGAACAAATTATGGACTAAAGTAGACTTAGTGGTATTCTACTATAGACTGATTGTGATTCTACCAATGGAAAAAACTATATCATTTATGTGGAGGCAGTGGTCGCTGGAGGTTCTGAGGGCAGCAAGAGGGAAAAACAAGTGTAATATGGGGGTATTTTCGGCACTTGGGAATTGTCCTGAATGACATTGCAATGACAGATACAGGCCAATATATATCTTGCCATAATTTACAAAACTGTGTGGGAGAGAATGTAAACTACAATGTAAACTGTAATCCATGCTTAGTGGCAATGCTCCAAAATGTGTTCATCAATTGCAATGAATGTACCACACTTACGAAGGATGCTCTTAATGCGGGAAAGTATGAGAGATGTGGGGAGCAGTGCATGTAGGAATCCCCTATATTTTTTATGTAACATTTATGTAATCTGAATATCTTTAAAAAAATAAAAATTAAAAAAAAAATTATACATAGGCCAACTTGGTGAGTCATAAAAAAAAGCAGCATCTGTACTCAGTCAATCTAAATGGAGTTTATTGAAACTATGAAATTATTAGGAAAACTATCTCTGTCAATGAAGAACAATCATGTTCAGCATAATAAACACTCATTAACAAAAAGCATTGCTTTGCTTCAGAATTACTGAGTGGGGTAGCAGCAGACAGCATGGAAACAAGGTAACAATTAATGCCAAACCAAAATATGGGTGGGTGGTTGCCATAAAACTAGGAGGGTCTTTGGTATTTGAAGTAAAGAGAATTAGTGCGAGTTAGTTCATGGAAAAACAATGAAAACAAAATTGTTCCTAATGTGATTTACTTTTGGATTTTCTATCATGTACTACGCCTTATAGAGATTTATAACAAGAGAAAAGCAATGAAGAAATTGAGAATTATTAGAATGTAATGATGAGTTTCAAAGACAGCTGCTAATGAAAGCAGAAATGTTTGAAAATAGGGACCCCCAAATCATATTTTGCTTTAAAACTTATAATGATGCCCTAATTCTCTTGATGTTTACTGAGCTACAAATATGTGCTTACATTGACTATTGATTTATGATTTAAATTCATGCTGCACTGAGGAGGTAAAATATTTGACTTATATTTTAAAAATTGAGAGAAAAGAGACAATTTAAAATACAAAATAAAATTCATAAAATTTCTTGTATGTTTTTAAAAAGAGATCTGTATACAATTTTGTAGATTCAACTTAGATAAAATGTATGTGTGCAAAATACACCAAAATGTTAGCAATGTTATCTCTGCTATATGATTGCAAGTTTTTTGTTTTTTGTTTTTTCTTTATACTTGCTTTGAATTTTCAAAGTTTTTACAAAGAATTAGTGCTAATTTTATAATTAGAAAAGTGTATTATTTTAAAGTAGAACTGCATCCATGTTCTAGAAGAAAAGGATTCTATGATGGAATATTAAACATCTAATAGAAAACCAAAACATTAGTAGTATATGGCCAGACCTTACAAAAAAACAGTCAAACCCTACAAACTTAATAGCTTCTTTTTGGCTTGATCTGTAAGGCTCAGCAGATGTTATATTGTAATTTTAGCAAAGGACCTAATATGGTCTCCCGAGATTTTACTGACAAAATGAATTTAAATCTGTTAGGATCAGAGAAACTGCACATGGTTGAAAAATAGGGCTGAAAGTCTGTAAACAAAAGGAAATAATGACAGGATCAAGGGAAGATGCTAATGCAAGAGCTGTGGCATCAACAACACCCCTTAGGGAATAAAGGCATAGTTTAGGTAGCACATGGAATATTTAAGACAGAAAAAGGCATTCGTGGGAAGTAAAAATGGAAACGATGGGGGAGGGAGCTAATAATTATTAAGCATCTACTTTGTGCAAAGGATTATGCTAGGCTCTTTCATGTGTTGATTTCTTTTAGCACACAGAGTAACCCTATAAGGTAGGAAGTATTTCCAATTAACAGATGAGGAAATTAAGAATAACCGACGATGCTAAATATAAGTAGGAATATTGACAAACGTATCAACTCATTTATTTGGTTAAATGTGATCTGAAAAATAAAACCTATGAATGGTAGGCACTTAATGAGCAAAAAGAACTGTAGAGATTAGTGTGCTAAAAGTTAACAGAAGTGTACTATATAATGTAAAAGGAAAACCAAAGATTTTTAGCTGTTTTTTAAAATTTGGCATTTAATAACAAAGATGCAAGACAGCCGCTCTTCTCTACAAGTAAGGTGATACTATACCTAGAGCACTGTATCTCATTACAAGAGATTTATTCTAGTAAACGAGAATAAGGGCCATAACGGTACTGAAGCAGTGCACGTGGAGAGCTTCACTAAATGATGACTCGCAATGGGGCATAACATATATGAAAAAGCATAAGAACTAGGGAGAAATGATGTGGTCTGATCCAAACAGGATAAGTAGGATAAGTGAGATTAAAGTAAGGAAAGAAAAAAAAAAAAAAAGGTCAAATATCAATAAAAACTTTCCAATAGTGGGATCTATCAAAACCAGAAGATTCATTCCAAAGGAAATTCATGATTTGGGGAGATTTAACACTTGACTGAGTAAACATGAAAGAATAGCTAATCGAGAACAGTTCTACATCTTATGCTGCTATAGATTCATTTGTAAATCAACTCTTGAGCAATGATGCCTCATTTATTCATCAGCATCAGGGAACAAACTGTTCTGGAGATGTCAGTTCCCCAAATAATACAAGTAGACCACAAGGAATAATTTCAGCCTCTTTAATGGAAAATTATTTAAATTGCATTACTCAGATCTTTGGCGTCTTAAACGCTACAATACAGAATTACGATTGAGATGCAGAACTGAGTATGGAAAGCCTCCTGGAACATGGGATCAGGACAACCACAGACCCAGTCCTGGTTCAGCCAGAAAGATTCATTTAACTCTCCAGCCCTTAATTCTTTAATATCTGTAAATAAAAGTCCATAAGAAGATGGTCTTTAAAGTCTCTTCTTCATCTGAATGCTCTAATTTGGAACATCTGTTATCTTATTGCACTATAATATTATTTGTTTCTACGTGAAATATTTTGACACCCTTTTTTACTAGTAGAGCGTGGGTAAGGCTCTATGTATGGAAATACACTCCTTCAGTGAAATCAGGGTATGTGCTTGATAACAACACTTTTCCCTGACAATGAAAAGCACCCTCACACTTAAAAAAAAAAATTACTTCCAGGTTAGTTGGAGACACCAGAAGTCAGTTTACCAGGTAAATAGGATGAGACCATGTTCCTGTTTGGGGGAAGGTCAAATCAGAGATGACAATACTGATCTGCCGAGTGCATTCCCTATGTATCTCATTTTATCTTCACAATCCTCTTATGAAGTAGACACTATTACTCTCATTGGAAGGATTAGGAAACTGAGCTTCAGAAAGATTGAGTGACTTTGCGCAAGGTCACCTCGCTAGCAGTCTAGCATCTGGATTTGACCAGGCAGCCTAACTGTGAAGCCCATGTTCTTAATCACTATGCAATACTTGCTCTAAAAATGCAAAATCATATTGTGTTTGTTATAATTTGTGAGTTAACTATATCTCCAATTTCTTTACTTATACAATGACATAATTAAGATTCGTGTTCATGTCTCCTCATTCACATGTGCAAGTGTTTTTCTATGATTGATAATGAGACATTGAATAAGTGGATAAAGTGGATCTTAGCATTCTGAAGTTATATTTATAATAACCAGAATTTATTTATTCATTCCTCATGTAATTATCTATAAATACATTTTAAAGAGATTTGTTGAGGTATGACTGACATACAATAAACTGTACATATTTAAATCATACAATTTAATAAGTTTTGACATATGTATATACATGTGAAACTATCACCACTCAAGATAATGAACATTTCTATCAGGCCCAGAAGTTTCCTCTTGCCCCAGGGCAATCCCTTCCCTCCATACTACAGCCCCTCTTCTAGGCAACCGTTGATCTGGTTTCTGTCACTATAGATTAGTTTACATTTTCTAGAATTTTAAATAAATGGAACTAAATTGTATATACCATTTTTGCCTGGATCCTTTTCATTCAGCATAATTGTTTTGAAAGTCATCCATGTTGTTGCATTTATTAATAGTTCATTTCTTTTTATTGCTGAAAGGATTCCATTGCATGGATATTCCACAGCTTGTCATCCACTCAGCTGCTGATGGACATTAGGGTTACTACCAGTTTTCGGTCATTACAAATAAGGGTACTATGAATGTTCATGTACAGGTCTTTGTATAGACATATGCTTTCATTTCCCTTGGGAAATGAGTGGAATAGCTGGCTCCAATGACAGGTATATATTTAATTTAAAAAAATCAAAACCTGTCAAACTCTTTTCCAAAGTGATTGTGCCATTTTATACTTCCAGCAGCAGTGTATGAGACATCTAGTTCCTCCACAGCCTCACCAGCACTTGGTGTGGTCAGTCTTTTAAATTTTAGCTATTCTAATAGGTGTGTAGTGGTATCTCATTGTGATTTTAATTTGTACTTCTTTAATGACTAATGATGTTGAGCAGCTTATCTTATCTGGTGCTTATTTGCCATTCATTTAACTTTAATGGTCCATTAAAATCTTTTACCCATTTTTTTAAACTGGGAAGTTTATTTTCTTATTATTGAGTTTTAAAGTATCTTTTGAAAATGGAATTTTATAATTTTGATAAAGTCTGAATTATCATTTTTTCTTAAATAGATTGTGCTTTTGATGTTGTGTCTAAGAAATTTTTGCCTAACCCAAGGTCACAAAGATTTTCTCTTATGTTTTCTCTAGATGTTTTATAGTTTTAGATTTTACATTTAGGACTATGAGTTAATATTGTAGATGGTGTGAAGTATGGATTAAAATATATTTTTTAGCATATGGATATCCAATTGTTTCAATACCATTTGTTGAAAAAGACCCCCTTTCCTCCACTAAATTGCTTTTGCACCTCTTCCGAAATTCTCTATTTTGTTCCATAGGTCTATATCTCTATTTTGACATAAATGCCTCACTGTCTTGATAACTGCAGTTTAATAATAAATTTTGAAATCAGTTAAGGCTTGTTCTCCAACTAAGTTTTTCTATTTCAAAGTTGTTTGGGCTAGTCTATGTCATTTGAATTTCTATATGAATTTAAGAATTTTCTTGTCAATTTTTGCAAATATGCCTGCTGGGATTTTGTTTGGGATTGCATTGAATTCATAGGTCAACTTGGAGAGAAATGACATCTCAATCAACCATATTAAGTCTTCCATTTACATAGGTCTGCTTTAATTTCTTTTAGCAATGCTTTGTAGTTTTCAGTGTGCAGGTCTTGCACAGATTTTGTCAGCTTTATCCCTAAGTATATTATATCTTTGATGCTATTATAAATGATAATTTTTAAAAACTTTATTTATTTATTTAATGGTACCAGGGCCAGGGAACGAGCCCCGGACCTTGGATGTGGGAAGCTAGCGCTCAATCACTGGGCCACATCGGCTCCCCTGAGTTGGTTTTTTCATTTGTTTTCCTTGTTGTTTGTTTGTTTTGCTTTTAGGAGGCATCAGGGACCAAACCTGGGACCTCCCATGTGGGAAGCAGGCGCTCAATTGCTTGAGCCACATCCTGTCCCCTATAAATGATAACATTTTAATTTCAGTTTTCATTACTATTACATAGAAATGCATTTAATATTTAGGTACTGATTTTGTACCCTAAAACCTTGCTAAACTTAATATTAGTTTTAGTAGATTTTTAAAATAGATTTCATCCCATTTTCTACAGATACAATCATGCTATCTACAAGTAAAGACAGCTTTACTGCTTCCTTTAAAATCTGAAAACCTTTTGTTTCTTTTTCTTGGCTTACTGAATTGACTAGAACCTCCTGTACAATGTTGAAGACATTGGTGAGAGTAGACATCATTGCCTTATTCCTGATCTTAAGGAAAAAGCAGTTCGTAGTATCACGTTGTGTTTTTCGTAGATGCTCTTTATCAAGTTGAGAAAGCTACCGTCTATTCCTAGTTTGCTGAGGTTTTTTTTTTGTTGTTGTTTTTTTAAATCAGGAATGGATGTTGGATTTTGCCTAATGTTTTTTCTGTGTCTATGAAGATGATCATATGGCTTTTCTGTTTTAGTTTTTTAATACGGTGGATTACAATGACTGATTTTTGAATATTAAGCCTACTTTTAATTCCTGGGATAACCCCACTTGTCTGGAAGTACTATAGTTTTTTATTTATTACTGGATTTGATTTGCTAAAATTTTATTAAGAACTTTTTGCACCTATGTTCATGAGGGATATTGGTTTGTATTTTTCTTTCTTCATGATATCTTTGTCTGGTTTTTGGTATCAAGGTAACATTGGCCTTATAGAATGAGTTGAAAAGTATTTCATCTTAAATTTTGTTGAAGAGTTTGTATAGAATTGTTATTGCTTCTTGCTTAAATGTTTGACAGAATTCAGTAGTAATGTCATATGGGCCTGGAATTTTCTTTGTGGGAAACTTTTAAAATACAAATTAAATTTCTTTAATAAATAGAGGGCTATTCAATTTATCTATTTTTTCTTGAGTGCGCTTTGGTAATTTTCATTTTTGAAGGAAATTTTCCACTTCATCTAAGTTGCCAAATATATTGGCATGAAGCTGTTCATAATATTTTGTTACTATCATTTTCAGGATCTGTAGAATCTAGAGCAGGGGTTCTTAACCTTTTTTGCTCCATGCACACTTTTGCCAATCAGGTGAAAACCATGGACCCCTTACTAAGTCCACACTATACTATGTATTATTTAATAAATATATCACACCTACACCAAGATGCCCCACAAGAATGTTTTTTTTTGAATTTCAATTCAAGCTCACAGACCCCTTGTTAAGAACCCCTGAGCTAGAGTATTGTCAATTCTCTCATTTGTAATATTGATAATATGTGTCTTTTCTCTTTCTTCCCTATCAGTTTTCCTAAAGGCTTATCAATTTTATTTATCTTCTTAAAGAACCAACTTTTAGGTTCATCTATCTCTTATATTCTGTTTTCTATTTCATTGACTTATACTCTGATATTCATTATTTTATTTCTCCTGCTTACTTTGTGTTTAATTTTTTCTTCTTTTTCTAGTTTCTCGAGGTAAAAGCTGAGGTCATTGTTTTGAGACTTTTTTTTTTTGTTATCTAATATAGTCATTTACTGCTAATGGAATTAAATAGGAAATAAATTTAATTAAATTAGAAATCAGCAGAAAGATCTCTGGAAAATCCCCAAATATGTGGAATCTAAACAACACACTTCGAAGTAACCCATAGGTCAAAAAGAGGAACATAAAAGGAAATTAAAAAATATTCTGAACAGAAAAAAATGAAAACAGAACATATAAAAATTTGTACTGCACAAATTTTTAGTTGTAATGTACAAATAAAGCAGGGATATTGAAATTTCTAATTATAAATGTGGATTTGTCTATTTCTCTTGAAGTCATCGGTTTCTGCTTCATGTATTTGGAAGCCATGTTATAAGTTCCAAAAAGGTTTAGGATTGTTTGCCTCTTGTTGAATTGACCCTTTTATCATTATGAAATAAGCACGATTTTCAGAAATCTCTTTTAAGGTGAGGAAGGAAATGGTACCATATTATATGGCTGTGCATAGAGTGAATGAGGCAGAAAAGATAAAAATGGAGCAATAAGTAGAGCTTTACATGTCAAAATAAAGGCCTTTGGTTTTATTCTGTAAAATACTCATTCTTAACTTTGGCTTTTTAATGGAATAACTTGGGGACTATTAAAAAAATACCGATATTCCAATCTCATCACAGAACAATTCAATCTGAATCTATGGGAGTGGTATTTTAAAAACATTTCCTTGGATGATTCTAACTTGCAATCAAGATAAGGGAGGGCCACATCTGCAGAAAGCAAAGACCTAGGATTCTAAAGAGACTAAATTTGTGTTTAGGAAGATCAATCTGACTGCAAAGAGAAAAATGGAGTAGAAGAGTATGAGCTCGGGGGATAGAGAGATCAGCTTGGAGAAATTGTTGCAAGACATGGTGGGGTCTGAATGGCACGTAGTGGTGGTAACGGAGAAGGCACAATATGAGATGTGGTAACAACATAGAAGAGAAAGGGCTTAGAACTAATCAGTGTGGTGAATGAAATAGAGGCAGAAGTTTATGAATATTCTTGCATTTCCTGCTTAAGTTATTGGGTGGAAGGCAATTCAGTTCATTAAAAACAAAAACAACAAAAAAATACAGGAGGACGATAAAGTTTTGAAAGGATGAAAATGGACTCAATCTTGGATTTGTTGGCTTGAGTTTCTTATGATGAAGTGCATGGGGCATTGGAATATAAAAGTCTGGGCTCAGGAAAGAAATCTGAGCTGAAGGCATCAGGTATTGGGAGCCATCCAGGTATGTCATAGTTGAAGCCAAAGGAATAATGAGTGCCCTTAAACACCAATGAATGGAAGAGAAATGCCCAAAGAAGACTAGGAAAAGAAGATTAGGGAAACCAGGAAAGAATAGTGGCAAAGAAATCAATAAAGGGGGGTCACTAGAGGCAAATGCCACAGAGAGATGAAGTAATATCAGGACTGACAAGAGTCCATTGGATTTGTTAATTAAGAGGGCATCAGTGATCTTTGCTCTGTGGTTTTAGTGAAGCAATAGAGATCTAATCTTAGCTGCAAGTTGATGTATGAATGGATTGATTGGGAGTGCAGCAGTGAGCATGAAATATTCTTTGGTGGAGAAGCATGTAAAGCCAGGAGGGAGGGTGGAATCCTAGAAAAGATGCAGTCAAAGTAACAGAGGTCATGAGGTAAAAAAGCAGATAAATGAGTTATGGGAATGAGAGATCCGAAGGGGCAGAGGGAGATTTTGATTGAAGATTGATATAATAAAATTCAAGATTTCAGAGTGTGGAGAAGTCCAGGCAATGACAAGACATAGGGCAGCATCGTGGGAATGCACTGCTGATATGGATTGGAAGAGGTCAGTGCATTTCCAAGCTAAGTTATTGATTGTAACAACCACACAGAGTCATTTCAATAATAGAAGTTGGGGAAGGGGGTTGCAGAAGATGTCAAACCAGGTGCTAAAGCAGTCTGTGGGGATGCAGGTGATATCAGTGGTGATAGGTGTGGATAGAAGAGGGCTCAGAGTGCTGCCTGGGCCTACCATGGCCAAAAATGAAGGGTGGAATGGAGGTCCTGGATGATGGACTAGTAATCAGCCAGATGGAGACAGGGTGATGGGCTTTTAGGATAAAACAAACAACAACAACAAAAGCAGGGTACAAGATATATTCAAGGAATTAGGTCTAATGTATATGAGCAGTTCTGAGTTCCTGGAGTGAAGAGAGATAGAAAAGATGGAAAATGAGGGTGGAGTGGTAGAGAAGGGTTAGATTTTGCAGGATCTTTTAGGCTGTGCTAAAGATTTTAGTCTTTAATCTTAGTTCATGGCGGGCCATCACATGGTTTAAGTAGGAAAGTGGCATGGTCAGATTTACAAAGTTCACTCTGGGGAACCATGTGGAGGTTATATTGTGAGAAGTCAAGTGGAGGAGATCAGTTTAGTAACAAATTGCATAACCCAAGTAAGAGTCTAGAACAAATCAGAAGTGATGGTGCTGGGAAGGAAGCAATAGACTTAGCCGCAAAATGTAATTCACTTGGTTACAAGGAGTGAGAGATCCAGACAGAAGTCAAACTTCCTCCTATGTCAGCCACCAACTATATAACTCATGCAACAAATCTTACTTAGCATCTCTTATACGTTAGGCAGCTGAGATATAGCAGAGAACAAAGCAGGCATGGAGCTTCCATTCTGAGTACCAAAGAAGAAGCAAATAGAGGAGAAAAGTGAGGAGGAAAGAAAGAGGAGGAGGAGGAAGATGCCCTTCTTCTCAAGAAACACTGTCTTGATTTGATGCCATGTATCTTAATATAATATATAATAGTAATACGCAATATTATTTCTGAACTTCTTTGTCGTTCAGATATTTTCCAAATTTTTGTGTCCATTTAAAATAAGTGTTTAGATAATCTTTGGCTGACAAGTTTCAATTATTAATTTATAATCATCACCTATGTCGTTGTTATTTAATAGGAAGTTAGTCAAATGTAAATATAACCCTGAACAATAGGAACATCAGGATTTTCTTTTTAAGGTCTACCTTATACTTGGGAAACCAGAAAACTGACTATAATTTACTGGTACCATTAATAATCCTAATTCTTGTCCTCCTCAAGGAAACAAAAGTTGAAGCATCTTACTGGTCATAGGGAAGATTAGGTATAACACAGACAGTTGGTTCAGACATAGATTGGGGCTTAAAGGCAATTTCTACAACTTTGTAAAATAAGGAAGGAGCTAGAGAACATGCAAAATTGATGAATTTTTATATAGTCTTCCTTATATCAATTATAGAAATCTACCCTTGAGAAAATTTGATTAGGGCTTACAAATAATTCACAGGAGGAAAACAATTTGAAACAGAGTTCCTCTTTTAGGCTGCAGATGTTCCAACTCAGAAATTAAACTAAAACTTTCACAAAATATTTGTGTGAGGAAATTCCCTTCCTTCTTCACTAGAGCCCCTTATACACATTAAAATGATGAAAGATCATTTCTCAATATAGGAAAATAAATAATATTTCTAAATCTTTTTCTTTTTTAGTTATTTTTTTTTACTTTTCAAAGAAGTTTTAGATTACATAAATGTTGCATCAAAAATATAGGGGATTCCCACATAACCCCCCTTCCCACACTTTCCCCCATTAACAACATCGTTCATTAGTGTGGTACATTTGTTACAATTGATGAACACATATTGAAGAATTGCTACTAACCATGGACTATAGTTTACATTCTAGTTTACACTTTGTACTGTACAATAATGATAGCTTTTGACAAAATGTATAATGGCCTGTATCCATCATTGCAATGTTATTCAGAACAATTCCAAAGCCCCATGTTCCACTTATTCTTCTCTCTCCTTCCCCTCAGAACCTCTGGTGACCACTGCCTTTATATCAATGTTACAAGATCTTCCATTGCTAGAATAATAATAAATCTACTTTACTCCATAGTTGCATCCCCACCTTATGTTTGTTCATTCCTCAATCTTGAGGATTTTAGGATGGTGATGCCCACTCTGTTTCTGATAGAGAGGGGGCTTAGGTCCCAAGGGACAGATGGAAGGAACTGGCTTACTTGAAGTTGTAGATACATGGGGTCTTGTCTAGGTGGGTGGAGACCCACACAATAACCAAACGAATATTGAATTCCCACCCTGGGAAGTCCTGCTACATTCTCTAATAGAGCGGTAAGAATCCCTAGAGTACATGGGTAATGTCTAGCAAAGGAGGACAGACCAATACACCAGGCCCTTGACATGGTTGTACTTACGAACCTTGTTCTTGTGAAATTGAAACTTAGCTTAGTATAATATATTGCTTGAGAGTTACCTCCTAAAAAATAAATAAGAAAAGAAAAGAAAACAAAAACAAAAACAAGAGTTACCTCCTGAAAGCCTCTTTGTTGCTAAACGTGGCCTCTGTCTAAGCCTAAATCTTTTCAGAAGTCTTAACTCACCATAATTTAGATGCCTCATGAAACGTTGGGTTTTCTGTTTTTGGAGAAGTTCCCCAAAGGACTGAGTACCAGGTCACAATAGCATCACATGGGAGACTCTCAAATTGGGCTGTGAGTCAAGGCAGAGGCTCTAAAATATTTCTTAATCTATGTGCTCTGATTTCTGTGTATTTTTGTGATCAAAAAACAACTACAACATGGATGAATCTCATGGAAAAATTATATTTATTAAAAGAAGCCAGAGATAAGAGAATGCATACTGTATAATTACATTTATATAAAGTCCAAGGACAGGCAAAACCAATCTATGTGGATAATCAGAAAGTGGTTGCCTAAGGTGAGGTAAATATTGACTAGAAGGGTCTACAGGGGGGAAATTTATGGGGTGATGGATATGTTCTATGTCCTGTTTGGGGTGTAGTTACACAAGTAGATACAATTACCTGTCTGCAAACTGGACCCTTAAATTCTGTAGTGCATTTTATTGTGCACAGATTATACCTAATAAAATTCATACACATAAAAAACTAATGTCTTAAAACATTCTTAAAATATTTTATCTCATGTTAACATATACAGTATTGGATCAGAACAGGCTATTGATTTTTAAGCCATATTACTTAAATGTCTATTTCCTAAATTATAACTTCTAAGAATTTATATGCTGGAATTATCTTTTTCTTCCCTACAATCTTATATCCAAACTCTAGGAATCAGAATTCCATACCCTCTATCTAGCATTCATAAGTGTTCACTAACCCACTGACATATTATAAACACAAAAAGTTTATAAACCCTAAGCATGTACTTAATACTGGCCCCTGCCTGATACCCTCAATGTCGATTTGGGGCAGAGAGTTTCTTTGTAATGGATTCTTGTAGCCAGAAAAACTACAGGAGAAATAGCCACTGAAGTAAGGGGACAGAGTTTTTCAGGCTCTCCTTAATCCAGAATGTCTTTTTATTCCAAACTAAAATCAAAGAGGTACAGAAAACTCCTTCCAGCACAGTGTGGGTCAAAGATCATGTCACAGAGCACACTGTCACCTGGAGAAAGCCACAGGGCAGACTCATGATGGCTTGTCTTCCTCCATTGCCCATGTTCAGCGACATGAGCTAGGCATGGAAATAAAAACAGACCAGAACCCCGGGCATTTGTGGTTGCAGGCCTATTTTTTTTTTTAACCCCAAAATATGAAGCAATTGCAGCCCAAGAAACATTCCATACAATAAGAAACAATTCTGCTGCAAGGTGGGGCAGAGAATGGACCAGAGTGTGACGCACATGTGCATGATGCCGACAGAAAACCCAACAGCAAGACTATCAAAGAAAGCAAAGATACAAACTGCAGCAGGTAATTTGCTTCTAGCTAAGAGCTTGACCCTATGTTTTGAGGGAAGAATTGGTCATTAACACCAAACTAACACCACTGCTTAGATTTAAAGATTATTTGTTACTATACATAATTTATTCCATAGCATGGATTTCATTCTTCTTCATTCTTTTTTTTTTAAATATATTTTTAAAAAGGTATTTAGATTACATAAATGTTACATAAAAATATAGAGGATTCCCATATCCTACACCTCCCACATTTTCCCACATTAACAACATCATTCATTAGTGTGGTACATTTGTTAAAATTGATGCAAACATTTCAGAGCTTTGTCACTAAGAAAGCATTATAGTTTACATTGTAGGTACACTCTCTCCTGCACAATTTTGTAAGTTATGGCAAGATATGTAATGGCCCATATCTGTCATTGTAATGGCATTCAGGACAATTTCCAAGTCCCCAAAATGCCCCCATATTCCACCTGTATTTCCCTCTCCCTGCCCTCAGAACCTCCAGTGGCCACTGCCTCCACATGAATGACATAGTTTCTTCCATTGCTAGAATCACCATAAGTCTATAGTAGAATACCAGTAAGTCTACTTTAGGCCATAGTTCATTCCTAATTATCTTCTTATCCTTATAATAGGCGTGGCGCTAATATAAACACAATAGCGCCTGTCAGGAAGGTAACCTACTTTGGCAACAATTTGCATTTTACTATCTTGGAGCCCCACGTAAGAATCCCTTAAAAGAGAACATAGGGTGAAACCAGACCGTACAGGAATCCGTTACAAGTAATATATTTGTTCAATATGTTGTTGGCTCTCTGAGCAGAGGCATAAGGATACAGAAGGCTAAATTCATAAGTATTTCCATCAGCAGGTCTTTGACCATTTTTATATTCCTCTCTGGGTCAGGAGATAAAATAAACATAGTTCATAGACGCATGATGGTAATTTTCTTCACTAACACCTAATGTTGCTTTGCTAAATATGCATCTGTAAATGATGGTTTATGCTAGCCATTAAGAATATGTAAAATCATATATACAATGTTGCCTGTCTTCCCAAACAGAGATTAACAGCCTCGAGTTGAATCAGGACAACCAGTATAAACAGGATGGCATATAAAGTGTGATACAATATACAGAGGACAAAGTATGTATGAAGGTTAACTTATTAATAAAACATGGCTGGCCTTGATTTAGTTTATAAGAAACTTAAGACATTTATCAACATCTGTCTGAACCCAGTTCCAGTCTCTTGGACTCTGTTGTGGATAAGCTGATTAATAAAAGATGATGCCTTAGGAAGGAAGCTTAGATCTTTGTAAGCAATGACAAAGGAAAAGGCAGGGCTGAATCTACATATGAAAGGAAATTGTGAAAGTAAACTAGTTTACCGCTATATGCCTGGCTGCCACTTCCCTATAACATTTCAACTCCCTCAGTATTGGCTGAGTCTACAAAAATAAGAAAGAATTTCAAAAATTAAGTGTGGAATTAATTTACAAGACAGATTGTAGGTTTTCTGTTTTCTTTTTTTAAACTCTGAAATATAATCCAGTTCCCTCGTGGCTTCCTCCTCTTAGTGTTCTTAACTTTGCAGCTTTCCATGTTTGTTTTTCATTTGTATCCTTGATCTTTTAGTCCTTCCTTTCCTCTTTGCTGGAATAAAATGCCAGTATTGAACAAGTGCTTCCCTTTGCCAAATGATAGACTGTTGCCCAATGAACACTGTCCTCAAGAAATAATCCCTCTCTCGTGCTCCCCCTTGACACACAGGCATTCCCTTAACCACCTTCAGCCTAACGTATTTCAATCACATCTAGTCACTTTTGGATTTTCTTCATTCAACACCCATGACCAAGGACTTCGACGTAACACAGAGTGGTAAATACACCACGCATGCCTGGTAATAAACATCTCTGCCAAAACATTTCCTAGTATCTCCTAAATATATGGGGAACATCACCACACAACAAACAGGAAGAAGTGATTTAAATGTTTGGGAGGAATTACATAGGTTGGGGAAGGAACTCAGAATAGTCACCCTGCTCATGATTTATATGAAAATAAATGCCATCCTAAATATTAATTAAGGAAGCTCCAAAATCCAATGTTACATGATCAACACATTTCATTATTAATGGACAACTAATAAACTTGGAAAATTTTTGCTCTAGATTTCACACTGTTACAGGATGTCGAAGCACTGGTTGCTCTGAGAGTGGACTTCATTGTCTATAATCCAGTTTTATGGCTGTGTCCAGAGTCTAGACTGGATATTTGACAAGAGTCCAAATGAATAATTTGGGGAGAAAAATGGGGGGGGTGACAGGAGGGGGAATGAATAACATTGAGTGTGGGTCCACTGAAGACTTGGCAACTTCATACCTCAAACCTTGGACATCCATATTCAACTAAATAACTGGATATTCCCAGGATTTCAACTTTTCTTTCTCTTGTATAAAATGAACGGGGTCAAATCCACAGTATATCAGCAAAGCAGAAGCAAAAGACAGGAAGAAAACAAACAAAAATATTCTGGCCTGCTGTTAGAAACTGAGGCCTGAACAAACTTTAGGGTGTTTTGATGATCATGTTGTAGGACTTGGCCCCAGAAACCAAAAATTTCAAGATATATATAAAAATAAATTTATTAGTCATGAAGAAGCAGCCAAGTCTCACCAGGGATAGTGTAGGAATCATTGTTGCAAAACTGCCTTATAAATCAATCTAAGGAGCTGGACAACCCAAGAGTAAGAGGATGGTGGGAAGCCACCCTGCCAATATCCATCCTGGGAGTTTCTGCTATTTTTGATACCCATATTCCCTGGTTAATTGCTAGTTGCCCAAAAATTCTTTTTTTTTAATGACTGTTTTTATAATCTAAAACAGTCCTTCACACAAATCATTTATTTGCCATGCCAATCATGAGGATGTAAATATTAAGTAATTAACATTAAATAATTAGCCAAGATTTGCATAGTCACTTGAATATGTGTATGTAAGCATGGGTATGAATATGTATATATATGTGTACATATATATACATATTTATGTACATGTCCATATATCCATACATAGGAGAAACTATAATTAGAGTACATATATATGTTACCTAAAATTAGTAGTGTCATGTGAAGTTAGGACAGTGCCTATATACTATTGCTTATTCTTGTGGAGGTGTGTGTATATGTGTGTGTGTTCTCGTTTGAGCAGTTGCTGACAATAGCTGGGGAACTGAGACTGATAAAGCTGCAGGAGGGCTATGAAGGCATAACCTTTATTTCAGGCAGGAAAAGCCACTATAAAAAAAGAATCAGACTGGGCTGGGCAAAGCTCAAGCAGGACTGTCCTGTAACATCCAACATGTGGTGTTATTTAAGGCCGAGTCCCCCAGGCCCTGGGAACGGCACTGCTGCTGGAATACTGTGATCTGATGTGAGTGCCCTGATGGGGTCAGAGCTGGAGACCACACTCTTGTGGGTGAGAGGGCAGATTTCCCCTGGAGGGAGGAGGCATTTTCACTCCCAGTCATCGTGGGAAGAATCAGATCCTGGGCCAGGAAATAGCGACCCGACACAGAAGGGGGTCTTAAACAGGGTATCCCTTGATGGCAGAGATTCGCTTCTTCTCTGTCTGTTAGCATCATTCATCCTGGACCAAAAGTAATGATGAACATTCTGTGAGTCTGTCCTATGTGCAAAATCCAGGATTCCTGCTGATACTTGCTGCACCATGAGCATGAGACACTTGCCACTTGCCTTATTCCTCAGGGTGTGGGAAAGATCCTGCAGTATGCTTGGCTTCATCAAAGCATCAAAGCCACAGAGTAACTAGGGCTCTAATTCTTGCTATATCACTTAATAATACGTCTTGTCCAAGCCACTGCTGGTCCGGTCCCTCTGTTTAATTGTTAGTAAAATGGAGAAAACAATACTTGACTTTTCTGTTTCCCAAGGATCTGAGGAGGATATGAGAGAAAGAATGTGAAAGTGATCAATAAACCATTAAGCATTATTTATTAACATACTCTTCTGCCTCAGGCCATTTGCACTAGCTGTTTCCGCTGCCTAGAATACTCTGTCCAGATATCCTTATGGCTTGCTCCCTTACTTTCTTCAAGTGTCTGTGTAATTGTCACTGTATCAGCGAGGCCTTCCCTGACCACTTCATTTAAAATAGCATCTTCTCCCAACACCACTGCTTCTGGCACTTGTTCTGACCCTGCTTTATTTCTCTCCATAGCCCTTGCCACCATCTGGCATATACATTTTGAACATTCTTTGATTGACTCCATAAGGTAAGGAGTTTTTGGCCTGTTTTATTTACTGCCATATGCCCAGCATCTAGCACAATGTCTGGCACATAATAGGCACTTATTAAACAGTTTTGAACAAATGAATGAAATAATTCATTGCAAAATATTATTATAGACACCGAAATTTCCACAACATAAATATATCCTAAAGTTAGAAAGGGATTATTTACCCATGATTCTTGTCTAAATGCTGGCATTGTGTAAACTACTGACAGCCCTGTGATAAAAATCAGAACTATCTCTAAGTCTCATGGGCATTTTCCTTGGCCTGACCAATTTTGAAGTATGAGTATGAGAGCCTCCAATTTATGTCTGTCTTTTTCCTCTGTTTTTAAGGCCATTAGGCCTCAAGGACAAAAATTTCATCTGCAGGCAACATACGAGGTTCCTCATGAATAAAGTTTTCTTTCAGGTCGAATAAAAAGGTAACAGAAGCAAAATGTATTAAGTTTCACTTTTCACTGCCTTATTTTCTTTAGGCTTGTTGCCTGAGTTTTATTTATTTATTTATTTTGGTGGGGAGGGGGCTTTCTCGACATTTCTTTGGGAATCTTGACTGCTCTAGGTGGCTTTTCTGATGCAATCACTATTTGCGCAGGGAGTTCTGTTTTTCAAAACAACATTCTGAAACTTCTTAAACTTTATCTGCTTGAAAATTAAAAGACATTGACCTTAAGCTCTGGCCCCTGCTAACTTTCTGACCTCTCCTCCTCTCTCTCCTTCTGTGACTCCAGCCTTGCAGGCCTCCTTGAACATAACAGGCACGTGCCCTGCGCAGATACTTGGCTCCGGCTGTTCCCTCTGCCTGCAACGCTCTTCCCCCAGATTTGTGCTCGCCTAACACTCTCACTTCTTTTGAAAGTTGATGCAAATTTCATCTTGACTACCTTATTTAATCTTGTAAACTGCTCCTCTTCTTGCCCCACAGCCCACTCCCCAAATAGCAGCATGCCTGATTCTCCTTAACTTTTTCTCAACCTTTTTCCTTCCATAGCATTTATCACTTTCTAATTCATTACAATTTTTTTTTTTAGGAGGTACCGGAGATTGAACCCGGGACCTCATACATGGAAAGCAGGCCCTCAACCACTGACCTAAACCTGCTCCAACTAATTTATTTTTATTTTGTATTCATTGTTTATTGTCTGACTCCCTCCTTCTAGAATATAAGCTCCATAAGAGTAGGGATTGTTCTCGGGAGGGGAGGGAGGGAGCTCCTACTATGGTACCCCAAGGATCTAAGACCAGAGAAGACAATCAATAAATATGGTCAATAAATATTGTTGAATGAGTGAGTTGACTTTAAGGATGAGTGAGATGTTTTGTATATTTCTGGCTTTCCTTGTCTTGATCACTAATTTTAGGCAATCTGAAGTCCTAGTTCTTTGTAAAATATATGGCATCTAATTTGCCTCTGTTTCCTTCATAGGCACATTATGCTATTTGAGCAAAACTTCTATTCCATAAACTTAAATTGAGAACTCATTTGGAATCAGGCAGTCATGGTGCTAGGCAAGAGAGATATGAATAAGACACAGTCCCTAACTTCAAGAAGGTGGAGAGTCACGTGAACAAATAAATTTTGATTCAGTGTCATAAGAGCAATAGTGGAAGCAGACTGAAAGTAAAGAGATAGCCCCAAGGGGAAGGGACCCAGGATCTCCATGGGGATGGAGAAGGGTATCAAGGAAGCCTTCCAAAGAGAGGTGATTTTTAGGCTGAACAGGTTTCTCAAGATGAATCAGACTTGGCTAGGCAGGAGGGAACAGCATTAGTGAAGCCAAGCAGTGTGGTACCAACACGGACATGTAAGCTCATTATTGCTAGGCGGTAAAACACAAGGTAATTGGTTCATTTTGGAAAAAAAAGAATAGCTTATACAGAGAGTGCTTATCATGCACCAGGAAGATTCTAAGTCTCTATACATTAGCACATTTAATCTTCCCCATGACTCTATAACACAGAAACTATTATTATTCTATTTTACAGATGAGGAAATTGAGGCACGGAAAAGTTACTATATGAGGTGATTTAAACCACATAGGCTCTAAGAATGTAGGATTCATTTTTGTTTGAGTGCTTTAAGGCAAGGTAGCAGCTAAAACTGAAAGTCTAGTCTAGCTGAATCTAGGCCTGATATACTCAGAGGAGAGTAAGAAAGAGTAATTAGGAAGCAAGACATTTTTTTAAGTCTGTGTAAATAGTTTCATTTAAATCAAAACTCTTGGTGGTGGTGGTAGTGGTGTTTAGTACCATAAGTACTTTTAATGCACATAAATGGGAAAAACAAATATGCCTGATGTGATTGGTGAGCCAAAAAGAGTATGAAAAGTACTTTTAAGGTAGGGATAAGCATGCTTTTTAATATTTTAGAAAGTTATACTGAAACTTTATAAAGGCCCATTGGATATTTATTTTCCCTCCTCTAGTAACAGTCTTAAATAAATATAATTACTTTTGGACAATAAAGTGCTTCAACATCGTGTACTGAAAACCAATAAAAATACCAGTCACTTGGAAGTGTTCCTGCTTGGAAGCCGACCGGTACACAGCGGAGTCAGAAGGTCAAAGTTTAAAAGTGCGTCCTTGATTTTAGACCGAAGGTAAAGTGTAGTTTGGTTTTTTGTTTGTTTGTTTGTTTTTTTAAGCCAAAGGTAATTTTCATTCCTTCTTCTTTTAAGTTAATTAGCCACTAATGTGGACATTGTTAAGGATCCAAGTCAATTAGAACGCTTTTGTCTGTAACTTTTCCAAACTGAAGGCCCCATGTCCTATACGTTTATAGGTAGTGTACTCTGGATAAAATCTCTTTGCAAGGAACAATAAAAGGCTGAATAATGGAGACCATGAGCTTAGTACTGATGTCATAAAAGAAGTTCTCAATATTTTGGCACTTTCCATCTGATGTAAAGTGTATGCTATTCTCATTTAGCAGGCAATGGCCAAGTGGAATAAGAGAAGCATGTGTTAATCCACTGCTGTTCTAAAGTGACAGTAAAAAGCATTTGCTGCATTTCCCATTTGGATTCTGTAGCTCCTTTGATTCACACCTATTTATTTTCCAGATTAAATCCCTGCTGTATTATTTATATGGCACTATCGCATTCAATTCATACATACAGCCTGCCGCAAAATGCAGCTATTCTTATTCCTACAGACAAATGACAGTATTTAATAAGTGTATTTTAAAAATTATTTAATGCCTGCCAGCCCATCAGGATCTTTTCCTAATGAGTGCTTGCCTCTCTATTTTTAAGAGAAAACACTTCCATTTAAAAGAGACTCATGCTTCTCTTAATAGCACCAAATTCCCTTCTTACGTACAATGGCCTTTTCTACAAAAAACATTTCTACGGAGATCATTATATATTACTGTTAAAAATACTCCCATATTTGCTTAGAACAGGGGTTGGCAAACCATGGCCCATGGTCCAAATCCAGCCCTCCATCTGTTTTTGTAAATAAAGTTTTATTGGCACACAGATACATTCATTCGATTACATATCGTCAATGGCTGCTTTTGTGCTACAACAAAAAGTTGAGCAGTTTCAGCAGAGGCTATATGGCCCACAACACCTAAAATATTTACTCTCTGGCCTGTTATAGAAAATGTTTGCCCACCCTGGTTTAGATGATCCTGTACTCTCTTGTAAACTTGTAAATAATGTATATTGCATTATTGCCTTTTTTATAAACCTAGGACAGATTGTAAACCAATACAATTATTGAGAACAATCCTGATGAGTTGTTTGGTATCCAAGCATCAAGTTTAGATATTTAAGCACAGAGAATCAGTTTTTGCTGCAAGTCATTAAAGACACGGTGATGAACAGGACAGACACTGCGTACCCCTCAAAGGAGTTTACAGTTTAGTGGGTGTAGCAGTTTGTCAGTTTGATGTAGTTATGAATTCCAAAAATAGACATTGGATTATGCTTGTAAACTGGTCTGTTCATCTGGGCATGATTTAGTTATGATTAGGGCGTTGACTGGGCCACATCAATAGGGCGTTGAGCCCCACCCCTTGGTGGGTGGGGTCTCAAAGATAAAAGACATGGCAAAGGACAGTGTTGGAGCAGTTTTGATGTTGGAGTTTTGATGCTGGAGCTGGGGGAGGCGAGCAGATGGAGGAGCTTGGTTGTGAGGAAGGAGAGAAGGCCCCGGGATAGAGACAAGCCATTTGCCTGAGAGTCTACAGCTGGTTTTGTGGAGAGAGACAGAGCCTAGAAAGCCTCATATCTACAGCTGACCTTGTGGAGGAAACAGAGGAGCTGAGCCCAGAGAGAAATGGAGCCCCAGGAAGAGAAGAACCCAAGAAGCCTGAACCCTGGCAAATGTTGGCAGCTCTCCTGCTCTAACACGTGGCAACAGACTTTGGTGAAGGAAGATACTTATGCTTTATGGCCCAGTAACTGTAAACTTCTACCCCAAATAAATACCCTTTATAAAAATGAACCCATTTCCGGTATTTTGCATCAGCACCCCTTTGGCTGACTAATACAGTGGAGGTGACAGAGAAAATAATTACAGTACAGGGCGAGCAAGCTCAAATAGGGAAAGTGAAATTTTCTGTGGGAGCAAACTGCGTGGGCGCCTTAGGAGACAGAAGAAGGCTTCTCAGAGGAAGTGGCTTTTGACTTAGGGAGCTAAGAAATGAGAAATAGTTAACTGGGACATGTATTGAGAGTGTTGGGAAAGAAGATGTCGAGATAAAGTTAATAAAAGAAGCAAAGTGAAGAGCATGGATTTAGGCCCTGAGATAAGAGAGGACAGGATGCCAGGAGCCAACACAAACCAAAACAAGGACTGGAGAGCAGACAAAGAGCTAGGCTGTAGAGGCGAGTGGGTGCCACCTGCTCTTGAAGCCCCTTGGACATTAAGGCACCTGGCAGCTTTAGAGATATGCAGAATTTTGATTTGTTAGGGAAATCACAGACACCTGTTAAGCAGCCATCGCCCAGACCTCACCTACTTGCATCTCCTTCTCTGGGGATATCATAAACACAAGCTAAGCGACCATCCTCTTGCCTTCCACTACCCCCAACTCCTTTTCTATTGCGTATGGTTCCACAACCTGGGAGAGATGTTAAATCTAATGAAAAGGAGAGGCCAGACCTTAAGCCCTGAGCGGTCCCAGATGCTAAGTGAGGCAGGAATTCTGAGTGACAGGACCCCTTCTCCCAGGGTGGATAAATACAACCCTCAAACAGTATCTACTCTAAGACTAGGTGGGGCATGTGGAGCCAATCCAGTGCAGTTTCGGCCACTCTGGAGACAGGCTGTGATGGTACTTCTTCCCCTGCTCTTTTGGACTCTTTGTGCCGAGTAAGACACAAGGAGATGATCTGCCCCTTCTGGACTCTTTATACAGTGCAAGCAATAAAGGGATCATTTTCTGAAAGTTTCTGTTGTGCCCTGAACCTGTGTTCCCATGACATATCATTGTAGCACCTTTGAATGATAAATTCAAAGAATATTTACATACAATATACCATTTCATGCTCACAATGACCTTATAAATTATATGTGACTGCTTCTATTACATAAATGAGGAGACATCTATATAATGGAAAATGTTGGAATATCTCAAGTTGGGATATTTTATAGAGAAGACAATCAGAGGAAATGCCTGTTGAACATTTTCCATTAGATAATTATAAAAAAAAAAACACATTAGCTGGTCTTTTTAGAATATCTTATAAGCCAAACATTGTGCTAAGCATTTACTTTGCACAACAAGATTGCAATGTAGATATTATTAACTCAATTTAAGGGAGGTCCAAAGATGTAATGTAACTTTTCTAAGTTCACGCAGCAAGAAATAGCAGAATGGGGCTTTGAATTCAGATTTGCTAGAACCTAAAGTGTGAACTCTTTCCACTATCAAGCTTGCCTCACCAGCTATTCTGGTTTTCTGGCAAATGTGACAAATTTTTTAGAGCAATGTGCATTCTTGAAAGCATTTACATAAGTCCAATTTTGCAAACTGAATCACTTTCCTCCTTGTTTACGTTGTAATATAAGAGCTGTGTCCTTCATGGAAAGAAAATACATTTTAATTATAGCACTTAGTTGCACAGAAATCGTGTATGGACTGCAAAATCACTTTCTAATAAAATATTAACCACAGAGTTTCACAATGTAAATACTGTACTGAAGACAGTACTGGATACCATAAATAAAGGTGAGCATCTTAAGATGCAGGAAAGAAAGAGGGCTGGGTTGTGGGAGAAACTCCTAAGGAAAAACTTCCACTTAACACATTCTGGACATCTTCAGTCCCAGGAGTGAAGATGCAAGTGCAACATTCAATTTCCACCACAGTAATGGTAAAAATAAAGTATCTTATAGATATATATATCTTTTTCTTTAAATAAAAAGTTTGAGTAACTGTGAGAAGCTTATAACCTAAGTGGTGGGTGTATGGGATCATTGTACAATCCTTCCACTTCTTTGCATGTTTTAGATTTTTTTCATAATAAAATGCTCAGGAAAAAGTTAGGATGGAATTTAAAAAAGAACCACAGTATCATGAATGTAGTAAGCTCCTGACCCCGGACAGAAAGTTTACTCTGTGAGTATAGCTGAGCAAAAAAATAGTAAATAAATACCCAGTTGATGTCTCTATTCTAACTCTTTATATTGAGACATCTTATGAGAATGCTCAGATCTGGATAGAACTAAAACAGAAGATTTGATTTCTGTCCACTCATTTGTCTCCATAACAAAGTTACCAAAGTTTGTATATCTCTATTTTTGATTCCACTTCTGGTTGAGCTCTATGATCAGGAAACCACGAAAAGTATAGCACTAGTTTAATAATGTTTTTTACTGTAAATTGAATATACAGTTAACAAGTTATTATATGAGCTGATTATAAAATAAACTGATTTTTAAAAAACAATTTATTGAAGTATATCATTCATACATGAACATACACAAACTATAAGTGTTCAGCAAACATTGTGAACCTACAAAACAAACATGTATAACATCACACAGGGCTCCCACACATCACCACTGCTATATCTCCTAAGGTTAATCAAAGATACCCAGAGTTACCGTCTTTTCCCATACAGGATGGTTATATAGGCTTAATTTATCACCAGCATTCTAAAAACCAGACCTAGGGAGCACTTCTTTACTAATGTTTTTTACTGTAAATTGAATATACAGTTAACAAGGTATTATATGAGCTAATTATAAAATAAACTGATTTTTAAATTTTATTTTAAATTCAGGGTGTAAGGTAATATTATGGAAAGTTTGGAGAGGAGAGAAAATAAAGAAAATTCAAACCATTCACTCTAAACACAATGGTTAAATTTTTATATTTTTCTCGCCTTTCCATTTCCTAAATATGCTTTCAAATGGTTGTAAGCATAGAGATTTAGACTTAATGTTATATATTAGGTGTTATTCCATGTCTATATATTTAGCATAGTAAAGACTAAAAATTGCATAACCCTTTACTATTATAAACACTGCTGTGATGACTCTTCAACTCTGGCAAAACGTTTTACATTCTGAATTAGGTTGCTGGAAGTAGGTGCACTGAGTCAAAGAGCATGAGACCGTATTGGCTATGTGTATTAATAAATTGCTTTCCAAGAGTGTTGTGCTAATTTATACTATAGCTGTAATATGGAAACGTATCTTTGCCAGCATTGAATATTATAATTTTTCAATGTTTTCAAATTTAATATGCAAAAAATTGTACCTTTTTGCTTGTGTTTGTATTTCTATAAAATATTTCAAAATAACCTCCTTCTGCCCACCATGTGAACTGACAAGCAGAAATTATGACAGTGGGTGGATTTTATGATCCTCCTAGTTATAACTGTCTCCCCGTCGCCCACCATAGTAAATCAAAATTCCCTTCTAATTCGAAAGTCTTGGATGTATTCTCCGTCTCCCCCGGTATCTTGCCTGTTCTCTTCAGATGTGGTCAAGGTTCCCTGTGAAGAATCGCCTGGGATACTTGGTAAACA
The DNA here is from genome assembly GCA_029593785.1 of Cabassous unicinctus. Classification (NCBI taxonomy): domain Eukaryota; kingdom Metazoa; phylum Chordata; class Mammalia; order Cingulata; family Chlamyphoridae; genus Cabassous; species Cabassous unicinctus. The sequence goes on from JAQZBX010005682.1 coordinate 33,449, forward strand.
CACACATTAAGACTCTAAGTTCCATTGGAGACGACTGAGTTAGAATCTCCCCAGAAGAGGCCTCACAGTGCCCTGATATTACCTTCTGTGTTCATTCCTTCATCAAACCCCTTGACTTCCTTTCCTTTAAGGATTTTTATGCCAGGAATAGTCAGGCTCAATTCAAAACTCATTCAGGAGAGCATTTTTCCCCCAGGAAGTCTGCATATATTATGCAAAAAAATTCACTTAGCATTTAGTAACCAAATAACCAAATATAGCTAAAAGTAAATAGTGATGGCTTCTTCCACCTGCAAAACCATGTTTTGGCACTTAACTGTGTGTATGTGTCTGTTTCTTCTTGCTGGAGGAAGAAGCAGAAAGGGGACACCAAGTGGCGAGGTGCCCCTGTTCTAAGCAGAATGACTCCGTCCATGGAGTGGGAGCTAAATAAATAATCCAGGTGGAGAGAGCATTAGATCTGCTGAAGGACATAAGGGAGTCAGTCTTTGAGTAACATAAGAAAGCATGAAGGGAAAATTGGGAACTTATTGGGTTTATAGGTCCCAAAATTTCTTCAGGTCAAGCTACAGAAATATTTTTCTTATTTCTGTTGTTATGATTATTGCAGTCTCAGGCTGACGTAGCCAAGAAGAGACTGGTCATATGGCATAATCATTATAATACCAGTAATGTCATATGTAATATTTTTTAATGCTTACAATGTGTCTGGCATGGTGCTAATTTCTTCACATGCATGATTTCATTTAACCTTCATGTAACCATCCCATGAAGTGGGTACTAGTATGATTCTCCCTACTTTACAAATAAGGTTCAGAGAAATTAGTAAATTTGCCTGAACTCACACAGCATGTATCTCTGTTCTTTCTTGGCTGTTTTTTCTATATAGGGTTGTAAGCTCCCTAAGGTCTAGAAACATGTCTTCTATGAGGTAATTCCTTACAGGAGGTAGGGCATGAGGCAGTGCCAAATCAGGCGAATGCTCAATATATGAATTGAAATAAAATGAAAGAAAAAGAATGTTCAAAAGATCTCTTGAGATTCTTTATAAAACGTTTTTTTCCTTAACAAACCAAAATATGAGCTTCTTCAAAAACCACCATGATTTTTTCTGTGTATCCCCTCACCTTCCATCCCTGCCTGTGGCATTTTGATATTATTTATGAATTCCAAAAAGAGATATTGACTATGTTTGTAAACTGGTCTGTTCCTCTGGGCATGATACCCTTTGATTGATTTAAATTCAAAGGCTTTATCTTTACTTGATTAAATCAAGATTAGGGCTTTGATCCGACCA